>JAEIIG010038156.1:0-36841 GCA_018904695.1 Drosophila parvula | reverse complement strand
TCTAAACTAGAGCATTTGTGTACCAACTGGGAATGTTGGCATCAAACTCTAAACTATATATCTATTGCTTGCTCTATTTACCAGTTCCTTTTAGTCAGGTTCTGCTTTTTGAGAGCATGTATGTGTTATGTGTGTTACCTATCAATTAAGATAATTACGGCATCCGGGTGCTGACCTAGTTTTAAAGGCATGAAAGCCCATCTTAAGCCTGACCTCGACGTGCAGCTACAATATCGCTTGAGTCAAGGCTTTAATTACACTCGCTGGCTGAGAGCCCAGTGAACAGACAATTTTCTTTTTACCATTTTTCTGTGTTATCAATTTTTGGCTCTAATTACATTTCACTTGTACTGCAGACATTGTCGAGAAGAGAGAGTTTGGGAGGGGGGGAATTGAAGAAAAGTTTTTGGAAACATGTGCGGCACTGCAAGCAGATTCGCATTTCGTTTGCTCCACTTTTATTATCCTTTTTTTTTTCTGGCCAGCTAGAGGGAGCTTCCTCTTTCTGTTGGGGGATTTTGAAAATTTGGCAATTAGCTTAATTCTCTTTTTATTGGCGCACCACAATTATCAGCTCTTGCTGCTGCCCCCTCTCAGCTTGCTGCTTGCTGCCACTTTAACTAGATTTGCATCTCCAGTTGCATCTGCCTCTGGGAATCTGGAATCTGGCACTGAGCGCTTAGAAACGATCGAATTAAAAGCTAATGTTGCTTCCTGTCTTACCCCACAAAATGGATATTCAAGTAATGGCCTGGGGCCAATGTTTTCCAGCTTAAGCTTGCCAATGGCCGGCTTTGGCTTGGAGGATTTCTTGGAAGCGGTCTTAATGTATGTATCTGCGGTTAAATGGCTCACACAGATTTGGCAGCGAATATGCCACTGGCAACAAAGCGTTGCAAATGTTGCACTCTCGAGCGGATAAATATCTTCAAATATATTTATTTTTTGGCTTGCTTGATTTTACTTTAAGAAGATGTTGATTATAAAAAAGAAATAATGGTCTTGTTTAATTTTAAGGGAAGTAAGTTGATGGTAAATTGATATCTTTGCTTCCTGAGAAACAGCAGGAAACACAAACGGCATCCTTAAGATACTCAAAAATCAAGCAGCTCGTTCAGCCCTTAGATGGTACATTCTCCTAATTAATGGAATATTCCTGCTGTGAGATTATAGGCTGTTACACTTTAGAATTCCAGCATATGAGGTTGATTTCTCTTAACTTTACTCGCTAATTGGCAATTCAGAAAGAAAGCAGGACTCACAGGAAGGAAGAGAGAACATGGAAAGATAAAGGAGTGATAAGAGGAGGAAAGCTTCACCTCATCGACTGTACTTAAAACACACATTATTGATTTAAATAAATTTCCCAACGACAATAAACATCAATAGATTATCTAATTATATATATATAATATATGTATTTGAAAAACTTTCTTAAGTTCTCACTCATATATTGACTTCAGTCTTCCTTAGATTTCTCTCAAATTGTTTCCTCAAAAAGCAACCTTCTTAATGAGTTTTAATTATTTGATTTACGAGTTACTTAAGACTTGAAAGGACTGTTTTTAATTATGGACATTGCCTCAAGGGTCGTACACCTTACGCGACTTGTCACTTAAACTTCTCCCATATTTCAAGGATCAGCTGAACTAAGAAAGGAATAGCTGGTGTCTCTGTCCTGCTGCCCCCATTTTCAGCAGCTAATTGTTTCTTGTAATGTTTTCTTTCGTTTTTTTGTCTTAAGTAAAGAATGGGCAAAGAAAACCGGAGAAGGGCTCGCTAAAAAGGGTCACAAGCTGTGCTGGCTTGTTTGGTCCCTTTACTTTGTTTTTGTTTTTTTTTTCTTAAATGTTTTGCTTTTTCTGTTATTTTTTTTTTCGCCATTTGGTTTATTGTTTGGACTTTGTTTTCGAGTACATATTTTACTGCAGACGCTTTTGGCTCGGTCGCTCGCTTTTTTTTCACAAGCTTTTACGAGGGCCCTTCTGGATGTGTATGTATGGTGCTGGTGTCCTTTTATCCTTTGCAGTTGTTAGACGCTCATTTAAACTTTTGGCTCTTAGTAGATTTCATTGTTTTAATGAAAGTGACAGTTGTTTCGTATGCCGTAGTTGTTCTCATTTTGCATTGCACCCGCACTCTGACCAGGGCCATCCTTTCAGCGGGCTTTGGTTTTCAGATAACGCGCCATTTGTTTTCCTCTGGTCATTCGCCTAAGCCAATTTAAGTTGGCTAAAATAAATTAGCTCTCCCTTACTTTTTAACGAGCTTGGGCACGGTCAAACGACCCCAAACAACAACAACAGCAGCAGCAGAATCAGCAACAATGCTTATAAAAAGCAAATGATGCGGCAAAGTGGTCCTTAATTATTAAATAAATAAATTAGGCCAGCAGCGAGCGATCCTAATCGGTGTCGTAAGGCATCAATTTGATATAGAACTCGCTATATCCTCGATAGTATAGTGGTTAGTATCCCCGCCTGTCACGCGGGAGACCGGGGTTCAATTCCCCGTCGGGGAGGTGTATTAACATTTTTTATAAACTCCTCCCATAACTTATTTTCAGACTTATTATACATGTGTTTATAATAAAGTCTTTTTACTAATCATTCAAACATTTAATATATATTTAGATCTGTGTATTCTTTATTTAATTTAATTATGCAAGCACAAAAATCATGGAAAAATAACATACATATCCTGGAATAAGAAACAAAATCCAAGTAAAAGAAATATCCAAAAAAAATGTACAAAATATATAAGTCCTTTTAAAACTCCCCGACGGGGAATTGAACCCCGGTCTCCCGCGTGACAGGCGGGGATACTAACCACTATACTATCGAGGATCTTGATCAAAACCTATCCAAGATAATCGAAATTCTCAGGTAACTTTCACCTATCGCTCTCAGTCATCACTTATATAAATAATCACATATAGAAATGCCTTATATACAGACAATCAGAAACTGACATCATAATATGAGGCTCATTTCATATTTTTAAATAAATAAACCTATTAAAAATTGTTTTCAAGGAAATAAGTTATTATAAAACTTGATTAATTGTTGGGTAAGCAAAGAAACAATTGTTTATGCTTAATAATAAGTAAATATACAAAAAAAATACATTAGTTTGCTTAAGTAAAACCAAAGAGAATAGATCTATATTAATATATTCATACTCCTTGGTAAAACTACATATTTTCTTAATAAAAATATATGAAACTAGTCTACCAAATAAACTAGTATGTATATCTTCTTAAGTTCTTTAAATCCTGAAAAGTGTCCCCAAAAATTCAACGAAACACACCCAGGGGGGGGGCGTGGTGTACATGCAGGATTCGTAAAGGATGAAAATGCCAACACGGTGTGAAATTGAAGCGGTCTGTGCGGATATGCAAATGCAGCTTGGACCTGTTTTTCAGCCGTGTGTTCCCGGTTCACAGTCTACGCGATGTCCTGCCGAGTCCTTGACATTTTCCGCTGGCGCCAATGTCCGACCCCTGTGTTCTCGCTAGCCCCTCGCTCCGTGTCCCCCCTTTTTCCGCCGCCATTCGTCAGCATTTTAATCGCGTTTGTGCATTTGCTTGGAAAAGTCTAAAATTGAACGCAAGTGATGGCAATTTGTACGCTTCGCTGTGCCTGAGAATTTACGGTCGGTCGTGTGCCGGGGGGAAATTCGAAAGGAAACTGGAGGGGTTGACGGCGGCATCTCCCTGGGTCCTGAGTGTGCCGAAATTAATATGCGTCGGCCTTTTGGGGGAGCGGGACAAACTTTGCCGGCAAGGGATTTGGCCGCTGTTGGCCATTTTCGGTTTTTTTTCTGGCATCTCCGCCAGCAGCGTTGGCTCGTGATTAATGTGGCAAATGCGCAGTTATAAATTATTTATTACTATTCTTCGCATTGTTTCCTGAGGCGTGTGCGAATTGGTAAGACATTTAAGCCATATTTTCAAGTGCCACAAAGGCTAAAATCTACGTGGCCCCCAACGAGGTTTAATATTCAAAGCCACAAGATATCCAAAGACGAGAGAGGCTCGCTTAACACAATAATGTCCTTGTAATATATTGAGGGTGTTGAGAGAAGGTATTTGGAAAACAGTCTTAAGGGATCAATAACTGAATAAATGAGACGCAATCGAAAAGCCTTTGACACTTTGTTAAGAGTTAAGGGTTTTTTATATAATATATGTTAAAACTAATAGGAAAAAGTTAAGGTTTTTTGCAGTTTAAAGTATTTATTGCAAAGAGTTCCCATATAGGTTCTGTATAAGTTATTCCTTTTACCAGTTTCCCTTGTCATTATTTCAAGCTCTCTCCTATTTAGGAACCACTGTTCTGGACTTCCCTCCCCTCAAGTGTTAATTCCCAATGAAAACATTTAACAAATTAAACGAAAAAGCCGGCTAATACGTGTTTTCCCCTCCACCAACCTTCTCTGAATTGGATTTTATTCTATTATTTCTGTTTTCCTTCCTCTCCTTTTGGCGTGCTTAAGTTTTTTTTATTGGGAAAGTTTTGTTCGCTGGCTGATCTCAATGGTTTGACACTGTCAGCTATAGAAATTTATTTCACATGCACTTTTTAAATCGAACGAAAATAGATTCCTTCCGCCATATTGAGAGGGGGAGGGAGTTGAGTTGGCCTGATGTCGTATATTGGTGGAAAAAGCAATTGAAAACTTCATCATGGTTACAACAATATTTTTACAACGAAATTGGCACAAAAATGTTGTCCACGAACTTTTTTTGCGCAAAGCGTTAGAAAAACTGGGCTAGGAGAAGTGGCGAATATCGAGGGCGATAAGGGGGGGAGGAGGATGTTGGGGGAAGGAAACTTTTGTGCCAGTTACCGACCACGCCCACGTCAACCCATGGCATCAACGCCCTGTCACGAATAAAAACTGAATTGATAACATTTTTCTGCTTGTTCTGGTTTTTTCGGCGACTTTTTTCGGTATTTTTGTTGTTATTTTTATTTTTTTTTTTTGTGAGTTGGAACTTTCCTAGACTTTTCCCCCCGTTTAGTGGGGGAGGGGAAGGGGGTTTTTTATGCGACGCCTCTGTCCGGGGCAATTTGTAATCTAAACAACATGGCCCGGGCTAACCAAGGCCCCAACTCCGACCAAAATATCCTTAAATCCTGGCAAGGCGAGCGCTGGAAAACTGACAGCCAGCAAATGACTAAAGACGCCGGTGGATGTGCGGGGTGCGCGGCGTATGTAAAAATGTCGATTTAATATTAGCACCATGAAGGGAAATCAAAGTGGAATAAGAACAAAGTAGAGGGTACAGGGAGGCCGAGCAAAAAGTATCGAAAAATGCAGGGCGGCTTGAGCTATACCTCGCAAAGAGATAATATTTAAATAAATATATCTTGTTTGGATCTGATAAATAACAAGATTTTTTTAGAGAGCGTTTGAGAATCTATACTATATTGAAACATAAAATACATTCCTTTATTTAGTCACTAGAATTTTAAAGTCCACAACAAACTATTGAGAAAAGCTGCTAAAATAAAATCGATTTATAGTTACAGCTATCGATCGACATTTTTTAACAAATATTCTTCTTTTATCGAATCACTAGAAAACTAGTGCTTAAATATCGATACATAGTTCCAGCTATCAATCACGAAAACAATAAATATTATCGATACAATCGGACAACTATCAACAGAAGCAAAAGGCAACCAATGTTATTTCTTGATCCATATTTTCGATAGTTTTGCTGAAAACCGATATACCCTTAGGATGTAAAAATAGAATGGGTGCATAAATGGCTGCAAGCAATAAAGAAAATGGCGGCTGACAACAGCTTCAGGTTTGGCTGGTTCTTTTTTGGCCAGGATGTGGCAGCTTGTTGATGATAAACTCTTATGACCCACATTGGTGGAGGCTCACGGGGTGTTGTGGGGGTCACGGAAAAGTGGGCGAGCTGCCAATGTACACACATACACACACACACACACACACACGCATATAGGGCCACCCCACACAGCTGCATCCGGCGGAAGTTGGTGGCAACACTTGGAAACCTCTCACACGGATGGAGCCACACGGGCGAGCGCGCAAACACACACTCTCAAGTTAGTTATAAACGTTTATCGATATTATATCTATTCTCACACATACAGACACGTACACACACACATCGTCCTGTGTGCGCCTGGCAAAGTTTTCGGTGGCTGCAGACAATGAAATGCAAACAAATCACATCGCGAAAACTTCACAACATGGCGGCAAAGAATGTCGATTTATGGGTGCCAAGTGGAAATATTATCAAAACTATGACTTTGCTGGCCACTTTTACCCGAGTGCAGGGATGGAGAGGGGGAAACTAAGAAGGAGAGGTAAAAGGACCAAGATATTGCCCGCAGGATGCAGCCAGCAAATGCGCTTGTTTATTGGCTGAGCTTCTGGGTGCAGGAAGTTACCAAAAATAACGCCATACTGGGTGCAGCTTTTCAAATTTAGATTCTAGGTCCTTAGAAGGTCCTTAGAAGTTGAATTTGAAGAAGAATTAATTGCAAGGAAATGGGCAAACTATAGTAATTTTAAGGCTTATTAAATGCGAATGGGGAACCTTTGCCGAATTTAATTTAATTCCCTTTTTCGCTACGCAGGAATCAGGTCACTTAACACACCTGGTCTTGGGTCATAAATATCCATCATATCTCGATCATCCTATATATATATATAGTATTTTCGAAATCTTTTATCTGCCCGTGAGAGCTGAAATACATTTCTCACATAATTTGCAGGTTGGCGCAGACGGCGCCGCCGAACAATAATACTAAATATTTATCATGCAACCTCCATCTCCTCTCTCTTTTTCATAAAGTCAAAGGTGAAAAAAAAAAAGAAATAGGGACAGAAGTGGAGTGCTCACGTAAGAGAGGTATTGCATGATGAATGACAATTTTCAGTCGATTTACATGGCAGGAAGGCAATGCGATGAGTCCTTCCACCACCACCTCCTCACTCTCCGCTCTTAGTAACATTTTGCACCGAACTCGCTGGGGCTGAATTCCTTGCATTTTTCTCTCGTATTGCAAATGGCGATAACAGGCAGAGCAAAATGGACAATTCGCATACAAAATGGTTGTCCACAATAAATTATTCGGACCGCATAACAACAAAACAAGGAATACACATGGAAAAGGACACAAACAGAGGCAAATTGGCGAGAGTATAAAAAGTTCACTAGAAAAACTCGGTCGGGACTGTGTGTTGTATCAACAAATTGTTTCGAGCTTTACATCTTTAGTTTAAGGCTTTAATTTGAAGTATTTTCTGTTATTTTAATGCTTGCTTTAATCGTTTTCCCATGGTGATATTGTTTGTACTCTTAATAATAACTTGATAGCTTGACTTAATAAAATTCAATACTTCTTCTTCTGGCCCCATCAAACCACATTTATGAACATAAAATCAAACCTCTAAGCTGGTATAATTTTTGCTTAGAACTGCAAGGCAGCATTAGAAATTATGACCCACTTTCAAATCAACAAAAACACGAAACTCCATAAAGTTCTATGTGAAATGTGCGACACTGCACATATTTTTATACGAGAATTTAATAACTTGAATAAATTGTACACTTACCAGCCAGCACAGAGGTGGAGTTGTGACGGGGATCATAGGGGCACACGGCCTGACCGTTCTTGGTGGCCTCCAAGGTGTAGTTGCTCTCGCTGATGAGGTACGTGTTGCACATGGGCCGGAAGGAGTTGGTGCCGCAAACGAAGAGGCGGCCCGGCGATGGCACCACCATGATGCGAATATAATTCTGGCAGGCCTCCTGAAAAGGGTTTAAAGGAAGAGGAGATTTTTTTTTAGTAGAAAGATTTAGGAATTTATAATAAGTGCTAAATTTGTCAGTTTTATTTTATTAAATAATATTTATTTTTAGTTAAATTTCAGTTAAAAATAAACACAAACTTTATGAACAAACTAGTTGGAAATTATAAGTATATTTTACGCTTCATAAATTGTTTTCTTACTCAACTAAATACCAAATATTTTACGTTATCCTAATCAACAAATATAGGTTATCTCCAATGGAAATCCTATTGCTGAATCAGTAGTTCCTGCCTTTGTTTAACAAGTGCATAGCGTAGTGCTCTTTGTTGACCTCCGGTTATAGAGGTCAAAGTCTGTGCATCCCCTCGTTCTGACTATCTGCTGTTTTGCATAAATGTTTCGCCTATTGAAATATTTAGTGCTCTTTCACAAAAACAAACAACGACTGTGACTGCATGCAGATGGTGGTTCTGGTTCCTGATTTCTGGTTCCTGGTTGCTGGATCCTGGGGCTGTGCGCACCTGTGTGTGTGTGTGCAACCCAATAAATATTAAAAGGCAAATGCGCAACTTGTTCCCATTTAGACGAGCGAAAGCAGCGGCGGCAACTTTTCCCATAGTGGCGGAAAATTGTTGCATGACATTTCCGGCATACCCCCCGGGCAACCGACTCCTCCCTCACTGTGTCACCATTACGGCCGGAAGTGTTTGCACTCTGACATGACAAATCATTTGAAATATTCCCTGGAAGCCATTGCAATTGTAAACTTTGCTCTCTCTTCACCGTGTTTTCATGTGCATTTAAAATATTTTACATTTTTTTTTTAGTTTGCAACTAATTTGCACAGTTTAACGCTGCAACAATGCAGCTTTAGAGAGTATTTAAGTTTGTTATTCATATAATTTAAACCTTGTCAGTAATAAGTTAACAGTTTATTAACACTTATATTTGTAAGATCTACTTTAGATTGAAATGCCTTCGAAATAGCTTCAATTGTTTATATGTATTTCCCCTTAACCCATCGTCTCCTAATTGTGTTCTGGCTGTCTTGTATTTAATTTAGTTTATTGTCCTGAAATATTTAACATGTTCCTGACCCTGTTTTGTGCGGCCAAACTGTTCGAGCGTAAATTTAAATGAATTAACAAAACAATTACACAAAGCTATTTTGGGGTTGGTTGTAAACTTGTAGTTTTCATTATTTCTCTGGTAATTAACACGCACAGCAGACAGGCGGCAGGCAGACATGGTTTAGAATGCAATTAACTGTGAAATTTATTAATTTTCAGTTGAAATACAGCGGCTGTTATTTGTGTTTGGCTGCTTGTTAATAAATACTATTTTTTTTTTGTTTTAATTTATTTTCATATTATGTACTTTATTTAGTTTATTCGGAGAGTGGAACATACAAATTGAGAGCAAATATTGCCGCGGAGGTAGAGTTTAATTCCGTGTTTGCCTTCTGGCTGTCATTTATGTTTAATTTCAAAAATAAGCAATAGATCGACTCTGAAATACTTGGTACTCCCTGCCACTATACAAGTTTCATTCTGTACTTTTTGGGCATTTCCGAAACAACCTTAAAAATGCTTTAAATTAAAAATTATTCACTTTACATGTTAGGTGCTGTTTAACTTTTATAAATCTATAGTAGTTAATGGCACATTAAACTTATAATTATATACAAATGCCAGCTAACTAACGCACCTATAATTATTGAAGGAAATGTTAACCTTTTCCTTTGCTTCTACCCCCACATATATTTAAACTTTAGTCAGAGCAACAAACTCGAACAAAGTTTTCATGTTGACTGTCTCATTTTCAGACAACCAGTAGACCCTTTTTTTTCCTTGGCAAGCGGCGGGTATAATTATCAAGTAAAGCGCTTTTTCGTGTCCCGTCGTCATCTTGGACTGGATTTCTAGGGGCGTGTCGTGTTTGTGTATCATTAAACGAAAATTGTTGCCTACCTGCAGGCGCTTTTGGCAGCAGTCAAAAAATAATTTCGGAGACTTTTTGCAAAGCAAGTTTTCCACCAATGAACTTTTTCAGGGCCCTAGGGTTGTGGCTTCGTCTGACTTGGCCATATAATAATATATATTATTTGTAGAGTTCCCACAATTATTTGTATTTTATTTCGTTTTAATTTCTTAAAGGCTAAACTTTTAATCGATATTTCTTTCTCCTGATGATTATTTCGAGTTGAATGGCAGCAGCAGGAGCAGCAGGAATACTGCAAGGAGCAGAGACAGCTCCTTTTGCGGCATCTCGGAACAAGTGCGATAAATGAGTTGTGTGAATTGAGGTTTGAGCCGGCGGAATGATGATGAAACGAAGGATAGCCAAACACACACAATGCTGTGCTGCGTGTCCTGGCAGACAAAGGAGGCCAAAGTGTTCGCCAAACCCTGCATAAACTCACCGGCATTTTCCAATTGAACAACCATCGAATGTTGAGCATGGGCTCCTTTTCAGGATGCAGCATTTGGGGGCCATTTGCATGCCAAATCGAATGTTTAATGAGGAAACAAGAAAGGGCCAAATGCCAACGTAGGCGATGCTTTGTGGTAAACCCCAACATCGGGTGATTAAGCTCCCCCCCACCACAGATCAGCATATGCATTTAATGAGGATAATAACCGGCTTGAAGACCAACAGAATAAGTTTGGTTTTGTGTAACGGAAGACGTACATAGGTAGCACTTGATTTTCTTGATTTAATTTGAAGATTTTAATGGTCAGCCGATTTCCTGGCAAATGCCCCAAAGTTCAATCCATTCAGCAATTTGAACAGGAAAATATTTAACTTTCATTTTGTGCCAGTCTACATCGTGGGCCGGACACCTTTTGCATTTTTTATAAATAACCGGGTGAACATATGTACATATATATTTTATATATATACATATACCTCTATATATATTGGCTGCTCATTTTTCGCATCCACCCGAGGGAGTGGAATGTGCGAGCGGTGTTTACGCAGTTTTAATAAAATATATATCCAGGAGAAAATCAATTAATTAAACATTTAACACCCAGCTGGCGGTGAACTGGTAAAGTCAAATGGTAAAAACTTAAAAACAGGACCAACAAGAGTCCTTAAAAGGACTGTTTTCGGTATATATTTTCCTCTTTGGCTAACCATACATGGCGTGAGCTGAAACTATATATAGTTTTCACCCTTGAATGCATTCTGACTTGCAGGTTTTTGGTCTGATTATCGCCTTGATTAAGTTGACGTATTCGCATCCGAATTAGTGGCCAAAATGCTAGTTAATTAAAATTGTAGATTTTGAACTTTACTTTCTCGTTTCTATTTTTGTGCAGCCAAAGAAATGCAATTTATGGGAAATGGGAATTGTGCACGCCATGACTGGAAACCCAAAGAAACTTTAATTTCGTTTGAACCTTTTTTGTTTTTTTTTTTTTGTTGATGCCATAAATAACGCACACCCTCTCAGGCTCAGGTGGTGGAGCCAGGCGGCCGGGGCAAGCAAATTGAGTTCAACAAATTACACCTGCTAATGCTCTGGTTTCGCCTTAGCCTTACCTTTGTTGCCGCTGACTGACTGTGTGCCTGCAATAGCCACGGCACACAGTGGAGTTGGCCAACAAGTGTTGGCTAATTACGTGAGCAAAAAGCCAAACTTGAAGTGCACTTGGGCATGCACAAAAAAGGCGGAGAAGCAGGCGGAAGTGTTGGGTGAGTAACCCTTTTCTTTTCTTTGTTTTTTTTTTGTTGTGATTCAATTGACCTCAAGTTTCAGGATTAATAGAAGAGAATAAATTACAGTGCTATTTTGGTGGAAATGTTATAATGCTGGTTAGAGTGCAGGGGAAATATAACGCCTAAATATACATGATTTCCATTGGATTTCACTGTGATTTAGGTTACATGATACTTGTTATTAGATCACCTAACATTAGTCTCACTTATTTGCTTGCTACAAACTATTTTCTTTGATTTCCAAAGTGTTTTTCATATTTATTTCTAAGTCTACATTAAACTAAAACCATATTTACTTTACAACTTATACTGGTCTGTTGCTCAAACAAAAAATAATCAATTTTAAAGCCCAAACTGCTTGCATTTCCATTAAAGAAAGTTTCCTTTTGGTTTTCTGCTGTGCCTATGTTACCCCAAGGACATCTTCTGCTGCCTCTCCTTTAGCAGCAATCACTTTCTTAATAGGTCAACAGTGGTGGTAAAGAGTTTTCAATAAATTTTGCTGACTTGTTAGCCACAAAGTAAGGAGAGGCAAAACAACAGTCAGGACAACAGCAGTAGCTGGAGAAAAAGTTGCATAAATCAATTTCTTCTTGTCTTTCCTTCTCCATAGTTTTTTTTTTTCGCGGAAAAAGCTAAGATAGATGGCGGAACGAAAGGGAGCAAAGAAACACTTTATTTTCCTTGTTCTTTTTGGCAACGGAAGCCAGCAGCCAAAGTTGAAATCGAAATGGAAATAGGAATGGAAATTGCAAGGCCATCGGGCCAAAGTGCTAGAAAGTTTATATAAAACAGCAAAACGCGAGCACAAAAAGTGAACACAAAATTTGTATTTCGGTTGCTAACTAACACGAGAATTGTATTTCAGGTGTCCTCGGGGATTTGATGGGCCAAAAGGAAATTGCCATTTGCTTGGCTGCTGTTTTTTTTATTTTTAAACTTGGAATTATAATGTTTACTGAAGAGTAAAGGTCTTAGATTTAGGTGTAAATATTATTCAAAAATGGTTTAATATAATAAATGCTCGACTCACCTCATCCTTGCCCTTGACGAGACACATTTTGGTATCATCCTCCGGCGACGTCCAGACCAAACGCTGCTGCTCAGTGAGATCGTGTATGCTTAAATTAAAAACCGTATTTCTGCAAGAGACAAAATAAAACAAAAGACATGCGGATAAGATGGAATCCATACGTATATCGTGGCATTTGGTAAATGTAACCCACAGATAGAATTTGTGCGGTTTTAACGTTTTATCATCCTTATCAGAGGGAGAGATAGGTGGGGGTGAGGGTCAGCTTGTGGCTGCAGAGAATTAATTAAAAAATTAATTAAAATTCATTTGGCCTTTTTACGGTGCTGGCAATCAACACGCAGCCGGGGACCAGTCCGAGGACCCGAACAAGGACCACAAAAAGCCTCTGGTCTATGTTTTGCTTGCCTTTTAACCCTTTCACCTTCCCTCTCTCTCCATCTCTCCCTCTTTCCCTCTCTCCCTTCTCTCCCCCCTCTTTTCAATGCGATATTTGTGCAGAAATTCCAAAATTCTCGTTAATAAAATTTGCACACTCACATGTGGTGCCCAACCTCTTATGTGTGTGTGCCAGAAAGGAGCGAGGATGGGGGTAAATTTCATAAAATCAACTCATTGATTATTGAAACCACAACTACGTGAGTGTGTGCGCGTGTGTGTGTGCGGTTAGTGCACCTTTGTGTGGGTGCACTTTGGTCGGGCATTTTATGGCAGGCAAGGCATGTCAGGAAATCAGCCATCACCGCATTCGACCGCCCCAAAAGCCTGCATCCGAATAACCCGGACAGCCTTATCGAAACTTTTTGAATTTTATTTTATTTCACTTTTATTTTTTTTTTGGTCATTGTTCGGAATGCAGCCAAAAGACTGGAAATTTTTAAATAAATACATAGATATGGATATATAGAGAGATAGGTTCTATCGCATTCGTGAGGTTTGCAATGGAAAATGGAGATATTTTTTCAAATTCAAATGAAATGGAAGTTTTGTGGGTTTGCAGTTTAGTTCAAAAATAATACAAATTCATTAGAATATTAAAAGTTTACTTATTAATTATACTTGGTTAGTTTTGATTAGTTTCCCCACCTACTAAGCCCTGAATCGGGGTTAAAAAATTTATATAAACTTGTACGCTTCCGCAACTCGTTTTATCCAAGGCGAATGACCAACTGCGATTAAAGTGGGGCAAATGGATTATTCCCTGTACAGGACACTCCCATTGTTTGGCAATTAAGCAGCGCGTTTTAATTATGGAAAGGCAAAGGCGGCAACTTCAAACGAACATGCACCATCAGCAACGTGACGGCCACAGAGAAACGTTGCAAAGTTGCTGCAGCTGCACTCTTCCGTTGCATCTGCTGTCACCGCCTCCTGTTGCCAGGACGAGTACGAGTACATGCATACACCTACCTACATATAGATGGCCCGATATACGCGTACCCAAGTACATACATACATATAAAATGTCCTGAACAAAATTAGCATATAGAGGGGACACAGAGCCCTGAAATGGGTCGTGCCCGGAGCCAGAAAGCCAGGTGCCTGCCTTGCCAATGGGTTGAGCGAACTGTGAAGCTAAAGCGGTGGCAGTTAAATACTGAATACGCTGCTCGGATAAGACTAACTAACTAGGAGTCAATAATAAACGTAAAGCTGAGTCGAAGTTCTTCATAAAATATATATATATTCTGTATATAAATAAGAAGAGAGACAAAAGGCAGGTTTAGGCAACTAAAAAACTATTTTTCGGGGCAGAATATCAGCAAAATAACTAAACTAAAATACTCGTGCTGGCTCTGTAACTGACTCTGTTGAAGTTTTGTTTCTTGGTATTATCTTGGTTTTCTAAAAATCATGTTGTAATAGATTCTTATAGTTAATTATAAATATGTAGGGATGTTACGCTATTCAAATATATAAGTTTCAATTTGCTGTTATTATATCAACTTATAAGCCCAGATCAGCTCTCAATCCGGTTCTAACTGATTTAATCCTTATACATTGAGATACGCTATTGAGATATGAATAGAAAGCCAAGATACACCAGGTCTTGTCTGAAGACAAGTAGCTTGTCTATTTCTGATTCCATTAAAGTACTACTTATTTACTGACAATTATTGTCTGTTTTTTATAAGTTGTAGCTTGTCGCAGAATTCAGACTTGGGAATTACAGCTAATCATTTTTCCTAACTTATAAACATGAATATTTGTGCAGCTTTATACATTATTATTTATTATTATTATTATTATGTTATATTTTGTTTCTGTTCCAGGCAACAACATAAGTATTACTTTTAGGTTAACTGATAACCCTTTGAAAAGTTATGTTAGCAGCTAAGGCAGCTTGCCACTGAATTCGCACTTGGGAATTTTAAGCTTAATCCTCGCAATCTCTTTCCTAAATATTCGTAAACTACAATATGCACCTCACGTATTTTTAAGAGTCCTTCGAAAAGGGTGTAGAAATTTTCTAATGTTGTTCTCCAGGCAATCTGTTTCTTTTTTTTTTTTGCTGTTGTTGCTGCTACTATCGCAGTTAGTGGCTTCCAAAGCACACAAATACATAAACACTTTAGCGCATTGCTTAACACACACATAGGCCCGGGCACAAGCGCTTCTGAAAATGTCGCGGAAAATGGCAAAGGGAAACTCGAGGGTAAAAAAAGGGGGGCAGAGCAGGGAAGGGACCAGGGTAGCTGAGCATTTTAAAGAACGCATTTGGCGTGAAAACCGAGCTCATAAATATTTTCCACACGGCGAAGTGCGTTAGTGTTGCAGTGTTTGCCCCACTTGTTGTTGTTGCAAGCGCTGAACGCAACGATTACGAAGGATTTCCACTGCTTTGCCCCGTGTTGTGTGTCGTTGGCTCCTGCTGCAGTTGCACATTTAGCAACAATCCTTGTTGTTGGCACCGTTGCTGCTGCTGCTGCTGCTTTGCAGTTTATTATTATGCAGCTTAAATGCAGTTGGCAAATATAAAAAGGGAAATGTGTGCGAACTTCCTCTATGAAAACGTTTACATTTAGTCGCATGAAACGACGCGGATAATGAGGCGGCACCGATCCCAGCGAACTATCCAAATATTTGTGTAGGGTTCACATTTTATAGCAAGAACTAACTTGAACTTACTTGATTTTTAATATTTTCCACAAATAATATATGGATATTAGCCAAGTTCTTTGTTTAAATCGAATTAAGTTGCCTAATATAATTATTTATATGCATATTTAATATTTGCCAATCGCAATTTCATTATTTGTAAATTTATATTTCATTTTGAATTTTCCCACAAACATGGAGTATTTGGCATAAATTTATTAATTGCATCAAAGTAAAAACATATTGCCTTTTAAGGCCCATTAAATTATATTCCAATAATTATTTTAAACTAGAACTTTAGGATATATATATATGTATATAAATTGTCCGTTTGTGATAACTAGGCAAATCAGGCGAAACAAAGCATTTGATGGCAATGCCATGGTTTTAGATATTTGCGGTTTGTGGAGATGCCCATTGTGCCCCAAAATAATTCGTGGTTTGCCCCAAAATGAGCACAGTTTCGCTTGAATATATTTTACATAAATACTATAGTATATAGGAGCGATTATGCAATCTATAAATGTTCAGAAACTTATATTTTGAGTAGTTTTTAAGGTTTTAAATATTTTTATGAGTAAATCAATGAATCAATGAATTAATTCCCATAAAATAGCTGCATTTATTTGCCGAAACCAAATTTAAATTCGTTTTAAAATGCGTCTTTAACCAACCGACAACAAGCAACGACCGACGACCGACAAACAAATCAACCATCCGCCACGTTGCCAGCCATCAAACAGCAATAATAACAACGACAGCCAGCAGGAAAACAAAACCCGCAGGCGGCAAGGCAGCAGGCAGCAGGCAGCGGGCAGCGGGCAGCAGGACCCTTTTCAAATATCAGTTGAGCGAAAAGAGGCAACACGAAACAAAAGCCGCATGCACATAAATAATGGCATTGCGGTTGAGAAGCCCTCACAAAAACCCCACCAAAGAGGGTGTACATATACACTCCACCCACGGGTTCGTCATAAAATAGATTGGAGGCAACCTCTAACGAGGCAAGACGCCGACGAAGGAGGAAACTCGTGTCGCCATCGCTACCGTCGCCATTTCTGTGGTTTGACCCACAAAAAGTATCCGAAACAACACACAGAACCCAAAAGTCTAGACCCAAAGCCAAAAAGAAAACACAGATGTATTAGAGAAACATGAGAAGAGAGAGAGAGCTAAAGAAAAAGAAAAATTTGCAAATTACTCATACGCAGCGTTTGCCGATTGGCATGGCATGACCTTGGCAGACAATTCATCCATTCCTCCCTTTTTGTATTATGAATAAGACCATTTCAGTGATTGATTTCCAAGGGAAATTTGTCAGGTGACATGTAAATATTTCGGAATTATGTTAATGAAACAAGAAAATTATTTCTTGAGGAAATAAATGGAAGATACTTGAATTGTATCTTACATTTAACAGATACTTGTCTTTCAATCATTAAGTTCGTGTCGAGGCACTCTAATTATGAAGATTTTCACAAGTATTTAATATAATTAAGCATACATTTAAGAAAGAAGACTTATAATCAGCTTTTTAGCAGTTAAAGAACATTTTTAAGCTCCCCAGGTATGACTTTATCCTTTCTACATATCTATTTCTTGCATCCATAACTCCGAGTGCATTGGCCAATTGAGATGGCAAATTTGCCGGACTTTAGTCATCAGAAATGCCGGTGAAAAATTCCTGTCGCAACCGTTCAATGTCACACGTCATCAGCGTCCCAAAGGAATGCCCGAAGGCAATCAGGGAAAAGAACACTCCGACTTCCGGAATGCATTGATGCATTGATGCGATGATGCCGATGCCAGCAAAGACTGGGGTGGAGGAGCTGACATGACGGTAAATGGCTTTTCTGAATAGCTAAGCAAATCGGGCGAGCTCCAGCTCCAGCTTCCAGCTTCCACCTCGAACTCCTCCTCATGTTGCTCAGTTTTCGAGGCTTTCGGTTGGAGGGAAAATTTATGTTGTCGCCGCCATTTGCATGCGCTCTGTGTCTCCTTCCGCCATTTGCCGACTGTGTGTGTGTGTGTGTGAAATGGCAGCCATTGCAAAAAATTATTGAAGCGCAGCAGGGTGGAGGAAATCCTGCAGTCACCCAACACATCCATCACTATTTCGAGTTGAGCTTTTGTCATTTTTCATTGACTTCTGACTGTGCCAGGGTTACGCAGGGCTTCGACTTCAACTTGATTCCACATCATTCGGTAATGCTGACTAAACGGATTCCAGGACCAAAAGGACTCTTATACAATTTACACTTGAATAGTTAGTTAATCAAGAGTTGCAAATAATTTAAATAATTTTTAAATGCTTAAAAGATTTCTTGGAAATGTTGGTTTATTATTCTTTACCTTCTACAATTATTAAAAATTTAAAAATATTTCAAAGCAAGAAACTACTTGTATTTATATGTATGAATATTTTAGCTATAAACTGCCACCTACTGACTACCCAAAAACTCTTATTTTTCGAGTGTAATTCAGCAGCGTAAACGCTTGAAATTTCCCTGCTATTGGTCAGAGATTTTTCTTTTGTGCAACGAGCCCTGCCAAAGCGTACCTCAATCCAGGACCATTTCGTCCTGTGTGCCCCTCACTCAATCGAGGCTGAAAACGTCGAAACTGTCAAATGCCAAAAACCCAAATGTGGATTGCCCGAGAGCTGAGCTGCTGCTGCTGCTTCTGCTTCTGTTGACCCACAACTCTGGTTCGATTTGGTCTTTGCATGCAACAACCTGGGGCCATTGTCCCCGCCCACAAACCAATCAGAACAGTTAACCAGGTGGCAGCATTTAACCTTTACTCCCCGGGCCAAGTCAGCTGCAGAACGCCACTGGCCAAACATGACAAAGCGAATTGGACTTGGCCATTGGAATGGTGACTGTGGTTTTCGTACATATAGTCTTGATTAGGCCGCAACTATATATTGACCAATATCGGATACTCCTCATTGAGCTTAAATGCTGGAGCTGAACTGCTGGACTAGTTCGTGTTCTTGGCTTAAGGTTACGACATTTAAATTTGGTTAAATATTTGCAAATACCAAGCTTTGAAGCGTTTTTCTAGTCTCAAATGTTTAGATTAGGAATTTCTTTTTTAAATTCGAATATTTAGTATAATTATATGAAAGATAAGCAAGATGTCACTGATATATCACTTTAAATACTTATTTTGTTCAATGCTAACACCAGGTACTTCTATTTTTAAAGATAAAGACCCCAGTCATATCTCTTCAGTCTTCGTTAAGATGTAAACGATACCAAAAAAACCCCGAACAATGCCCAGCAATTGAATTGGAAATCCTCAATCCCATTCACGATTTCTGCTCACAGATCTCCCAATCTAAGGACTAATGGAATTGGCAACACAAAAGTGGACTTAAATCGCTAGAAATTAGCGGATGCGTCCTGCATTCTGCATTCAAACAGAGGCAGGCGGCACACGCAGATACGAGCAAAAACCGGCGCAAACGGAAATGAATTTGCGGTGCAAAAATGATTGTTGTGCGGTTGCACAAAGGCTCAGCACGCACACATACGCCACACAACACGTACACATACAGTACAGAAGAACAAGGACGAAATGAAATAAAAGATGGACATCACCATGGGTATGGGTATTTTTCAGATCTGCCACCAAAAATAAAGGAAAATGCATACAATTGGAATGTCACAGTGGAGCCGATGTAGTAAGATCAAAAATGATAATTTTACAATAATAATCTATGTGTTATGATAACAAATTGTAGTTATATTTTTCCTAGAACGTCAAGATTTTAAGAAATATTAACTAAAACTAACAAAATAATTGGTATTCGAACCACTGTTCAATACCATTGCGTTGAAAAAGACGTTAAAAGCCAAAAGATAGGCCGACATATATAGAACACTCTGAACCAGATGGTGGAGAATGAGACGGAAGAACACAGAAAGAGGTAGCTATATATATAGAGAGAGAGAAAGAGAGAGATATAGAGAAAAACAGAGAGGACGTTTGAATCAAGCTCCGTTAGGCAACGAAATGGTTTTTTCCTTTGTTCGTTTAGCAATTTTATTTCCGCCTTTGTCGCGATTTATTCGATTGCCTGCCAACCTGATATGGCGGGAATGGAACGGAAGCGAAACAGAATGGGATGGGGAATATAGAGGAATGGGCATGGATACGCCATGGGATGGAATGTGGCAGTGACAGCAGGCAAAATCGTTGGCACATATTTTCCATCTTAATGTGTTAACCCAATTTTCATGTCGAGCGCATTGCAGACAGGCAAAAGATATACAAACATACATACAAGTATATATACATACTATATATATTAAGATCCGAAGACAAGAACATTTTCCGCTGAGTTAAGAGCCAGCGATTTGCAAAGGCGGATTTCCATTATAGCAGGAGTAAGCAAGAGGGGCAGGTGTCGTCCTGGCTTAGACAACAATTTCCAGCTAATTTGCATAAGTGACATAGTGGGATACAAACAGTAATGGCTAAAAGTAGTTACTGTAATGAGCTTAAAGTCTAATCAGGAATTTACATTCCAACGTAGGTAGGTGGGACTTTTCTTTAATATCAAATAGATTTGTGGCGATAACCCTTTGGGGGAGCGCGTGTCACGTATTTCTAAATATCGAGCTCTAAAACGTTCTTTTTTCTAGTTTGCAAAGATAATAAACTAAGAGAGAAATTAATTGAAGCTTTTTTTCTAAATTAATTTGTTCTATTTTTATTAAAAGAACACAAAACCTTCGATATATATCGATATTAAAGACTTAATTTAAATGCTTAAATATATTTTTAAAAAATGTTGAAAAGAATGTCTGTAAAAGTATAAATAAATGATTTTTCCTTCACATTTCCCCCTTTTGCTCTACATCTATAACGAAATTAGGGTAATTGTTCCCGATTCCTATCGATATATTCGATTGATTTAATCTCAAAAATGAACTTCGATAACAATGATTAATAATACCCACATTACCCTCTGATAAGAACCAGTTTTCAAGCCATTCTTGGGCCAATTCCAAGGGGAACCCTCTTATGCGACTGTTTAAAGAATTCCTCTTGACATGGCCGACGACTTCAGGTGCGGGACACGTAACAAGGTACCTGCTGTGCCACAGGAAATGTAACGGTACAGCTATGTCAAAGGCGTACGGCCTGGGGACAGGTGAACCAAGGTGCAATTCTGTTGTATAACTTTCCCTTACCATTTCCCCAACTTCTTTTTCCTGTTGTTGTTCCACATTGTTCATGACGTTTCACATGCAAAACGCGTGTCACATTCGCATTTCCGCCTGTCATCCTAGTTTACAGGGGTGGGCCAAGGGGGCATAGGTGGTACCTACACACACAAACACACGCACACACACACACTCTTAAGCACACGTGGCAGTTTTGGGCTTCAACAACAGTCGCCAACGGTAGAGGTTTTCCTTCGGTTACTTTGACTCTTTTGGGGTCTGATAAGTGGTTATGTGCGTGTGTGAATTCCCGCATCCAATGTGTGCGTTTGTGTGTGAGTGTGTGAATGTGTGTGTGTGCAACTTGTTAAAAATCCATTAATCACGTAAGTGGCAACTCTGGCAGCGACATTGCCGGCATACAAATTCGTTCATGCGTGCGAAAAAAAAAAGAACTGAAAAGCTTTCATGGACACCCCGACCCCACCAGGCATTCCCTGGTCGTGTATGTGTGAGTGTGTGTGTGTGTGTGTGGGGTTCCCCTAATTTTCCTCCTTTAGATATGCTTTTGCATTTTACTGCCTCATTATCCTGGCATTGTGAATCGCTCTAAACGGAAATGGCTCTCAAGGTTCTCACAAGCAAATTAAATTATTGAAAATATTATGACTTATTTCAGGGTTGTCGAAATTAATTATAATTTTAAGTTGCCAAACATCCTTTTAAATTGCGTTGTTTGGTAAATAACTTAATATCAGGAGTCACGCAGAAGTGTTTGTTGTTTTTAAATCAATCAAAAATGGTGACGAAAAGTATGCTTTAAAATGCTATTTGAACCAAATCGGAGTGCTGTAAATCCTTTTAAAAAGGTGGCTATAATATGCTACAAACTTGACATAGTAAAAAACGAATTTATAAGGAATTCTTTATCTCAAATATAAGGTATTTCATACATTAAGACACATTTGGAATAGCTAGTAAGAGAGGCATTTTAAAAGGGTTAGAATGGCAGAACTAGGAAATCATTTAAAATAGTGCCAAAAAGTATGGTTACATCTGTTACAAATAGCTGCTTTTTTTTTAGACATTTCCAATCTTTCAAAGAATATATATTTCTCGTAACGCAAAACTAAGTCTCCTCTACGTTGTGTTTATAAAAGAATATTATTTTCATTTATTTTTCACTTTGAATTGTTGTGGCTTTCTTCGCATTGTTTTATTCCGAGGGCTGTGCGACTCGGTTCCATGTGCTGATGGTCTTGTATTACAAGCTGCACGCATTCCTTGGTCACACAAATTTCGAGGACACCACATACTTATGGTGTCGCATACACAAACCCACACACACAAAGACAAAGAAGAAGCAGGCAAGTTTATTAAGTCCGGTTGGGCGCCCCCGAAGTATGCAACATTTTAATATGTATGCCTTACCGCCTTTCCACGAGTGCGAGAGAGCTGCTTTTTTGGTTGAATGTTTATGTGGGTATGCGCGTGGATGCTGGGGCATTGTCTAGGCAAAATATAATAAACTCAACATTTGCAGCGAACATCTTTTGCGGTCCTGCCAACGACAAAATTTACGAAATACAGCGCAGCCAAAGCCGACCCGCCGCCAACGCTCACGAAAAACTAACACCGACAAACAGCAGAAGAGCCCAACCTTGGCAACCCTTTAAGTCTTTCGGGAATCCTCGTAGAGTAGGAACTACTACTACTACTACTACTACTACTACTATGTACAACTACTGGTGGAAACTTTAGCACAGTTCCTCATATCTTTGGGGCACCTGCTGCAAAAGTTTCCGCTTCCTTTCGCACTGTTTTTTTTTTTTGTTGCAAAATCAAAGTTGCCACGAACGAGCGAGCCATAAGGGTAGGAAAGGAAACCTTCACTCTTCCACTTACACATACTACCCATATTTGGGTCCTGAGAAAGTTTGTCATGCACTGTATATATATTATATATATACATATATATATATATAAATGGGGAAGTGAACATGGTCGTATCTTCTACTTAAATTAAATACAATGTATGCGAAAAGTAAATTGAAGTTTGCTTTATGTGAATTTTCCACAGACTGGTGTATCCCCGAAACCGTCACAATTTCTCATCCACCTTCCTCGCTTCCTTCCTCCTTCAATAGTTTCCTCTTGAACTTGTTAAACAAATGCTCTAAAGCAGACTTACATGGCATGTATGCATGGATATACATTTACCTTGGGGTATTGACAACCTAGTGATGCATAATCGACAGTGACATGGTAGGAATAAAGTGATTACTTCAAATTGGGAATATTCTAAAGTTTTATTTATTTCCTAATTGGAAATTTTAAGGAAGAGTTTAGGTTTTCAGACGTCACGTTTACGAGGAAATATCGATAAGTAGTTTCCCATATGAATAATAAAGAAAACCGCAAAAACTCTATACAAATATAATTAATATAAAGTATCCTTATACTTCCCTTTAAATAATTTAAATCATAAATCCCAGTTAAAGGACAAAAAAACGGACACTTACCTGGCACCGATGAGCAGACTGTTGCCATCCTTGGTGACGAGCTTGAAGTGATCCACGACACTATCGTTGCCCAGAAACTTCATTATATCTTCGGGACCTGCAAATCGGAAAATAAAGAGGATTATAAATAAATTGCACCAGGCAACAGGCAAAAGGAAAAGGCAACGCCAAGTGTGGGCGGGAAATGGCTCTGAGACAGATGAGTGGGGGATGGGATGGGTTTTGGGTCGGAATGCAAATGCCTAATTAGGCAATTAGGCGGCGTTAAAGGCGACAAAAAGCAGTTGGGAGAGAAGGAAAAAGAGAGAAAAACGGGAAGCGGATGAGCTAAGTAAAAAGGCGTTCGAAAAGGGACGAGGCAAATGCGGCAAAAATGGCGGCGCACAGGGAAACAATGCAGCTGGAGTTGGGGAGCTGGGAAATGGGAAATGGAAATGGGTTTGGGGATCAGGATCGGGCAAAGTTTCGACCCCCCCCCCCAGATGATGATATGCAAAAAAGGGAAAAGCCCGTTTAGCAACGGCAACATAATCAGCAGCTGCATCAGCAAAGGCAAAGTACAATTTTTGTCGTTTGTTTACTTTGCTTATTTGCATCTACTTTTTGCAATGCGCTCCGGAAAATCTTTGTTGGTCGCCACTTGCCACCACAAGCTGCAGTCAGTCCATCTCCACTCTCCGACTGACCGACAAACAGAGATTTCGTTTTTTAGAGCACCCTTTTTTAAAGATTAAATATGAATTAAGAGGGAGGTGCTACAGAAATCAGTAGGGTTTTTAAAGCCCTTTAACAGGTGTTCAAAATTATGCTACAAACTTGTATTTAGTAAACAAAAACAAAGTTACACTAAATTTGGTACCTTATAAATATATTTGCATACTTTTAGGCACCCATTTTGTAGGCTTTCAAAACCCCAATGATTTCTAAAGCACCTCAGAATAATATTATATAGAGTTTACTATATTTAAAACATATATTTAATATTAATATTATTTAAAGTGCTATTTAACATATCTTTCCCTTCCTCCCTTTTTTTTTTTTAATAATTTCCTCGTTACCGCACATTAAATATTTTCCCCGCAACCCCCATTCGATCATTCGATGTTCCAGCAGCAGGTGAGCATTATTTTTGCCTTATTTTAACCCCCAACTTCTCGCCATTTTTTAACTTTTTCAGCGAGCTTTTAACTTTTAACTGCAAATGTTCGGTCAACCACACAAGAGCGAAAAAGTTTTCCTCGCTTTTTTCAACTCAATGCTCCTTTCAACGTCGAAACGGGAAAAGGAGAGCGATGTGCGATGTGGGCAGTGTGGAAAGTGGGGCAGGAGTCGAAGGATGGCACCTGGTTATTGAAAGCACATTTGGGCGCTTTTCCTGTTCGTCCACTTTTCATTTCAACGGGGTGTACTCGAAAAAAAAAAAAAACAGAAAAGGAAAACAAGAACTAAAATAAATGGGCAGAATGAGCGTTTTTATGTGGGAGACAGGAGAGCCTTTTGTTTACTTGACATTTAACGTGACACGCGGGACATGTGAACAACTGTGGGGGCGGCGCAGTGGGCGTGGTGGGAAGCTACAGGAGAAAAAGTTAAAAACCTGAACCCAACAAATGAAGCGACATTTTTTTAATGTTGCTTCTGTAATTAAAAGTAACAAAAGCAACCAAACTGACAAGTAAAAGAAAAGCAGCCATGAGGACAAAAGCTGAAGAAAGTCAGGACAAAATTAAAAACAGTATGGAAAAATAATTATTGCCGAGAAAAAACGTGAAAAATGTGAGATTGAGAATGAGAAGGAAAGTAAAATAAAGGCAGGAAGATGGTAAGGCAAGGCAGGGTAAGAGTAATCAAGTTGATATAGAGAGAAAGGGAAATATTCAACTAACAACAAAGAAACTAATGAATAGAAATAAATTAAAAGTAACTAAATATAGGGCTTCTTAAGGGTATTTCTATATTCTTTTCTATATTACATTATAAAGGCATATTATTTTTAATAAGAAATTAAGAAAGCAAAGAATAGTGTCATACCAAAAGCAGTATCTATAAGTTAAGACTACAAAGTACAAATATATTCTAATACAAAAATCCTCAACATTTTTAAAAGTATTTTTATTTATTTAGGAACTGCTGGCCTTTTTTAATTTATAATAATTTCCATTACTTCAGATCCTTTATATTCTGACCATGAAATTCCCTTGAAAAATAACTTTACCAATTAAAAACCGAGTTTCGAACTTGAAAATTCGGTGGGTGGGATTAACAAGGCTATTTTGTAGGTCTCCCAAATGTCTGTAAAATTGCCCTATTATTTGCTTTATATTCCTTTCAGTTTGCATCCGTTATAACCATTCTCATTTGTATGATAATGTCTCGCATTTGTTGTCTCGCAAGGCGGCTTGAAACCTCGTCATTCACAAAGGACCTGCGCCAAGTCCATCTCATTACTCACACTGCCCCGGAGCACTTTTTGTGCGCTAGTACGTCCAACTTTTGTTTAATGCCAACCACCACGGGCCTTTTGTCGACCTGGCCGAAACAAAAAAAAAAAACTTTGTAAGCCGAAAATTGTAAGCTAATATTTGCGTTACCTACATCTGCATACAGAGCCCGGGCAGGACACACACACATATCTGCATAGACGGAACCGGAAGGGAGCTGAAAAATTCCGCAACCAAAAATCTAATATTTACCTTGACTTTGCAAAACGCCAACTGCAAACTCAAAAAACGCCAAAGCGGCGACGGCGTTCCCAGTCCAATTCCGGTTACCCATGGGCGTACACACCCGTTACAGTCACATACACACGCGCACACGCGCACACTCAACAAAGGACCTGCCGCCAGACAGGAGCGAGGTTGCAGAATGAAAAATAGAAAAGCCAAAGGAAAAGCGAACAGTGTCAGAGTCTATCACTTTAATCAACTGGACCGACCGGAGCGAAGCGTCTGACTGCTCAAAATTATGCAAATTCAACGGAAAATAAAATAAAAATTTTCTGACGTACGGCATTTAGAGAGTGCCGGAGTGAAGCCGAGTCCTTCCTTGTTTGACATTGAATTGCGAACGTGACCGTGCAAGCACCAAGCCACTTACTATGGTCAACTTCCTGCCACACCTCTTAAACAAATCACATAGACCCCGCTCCCCTACGTCGGACGAAGGAGGACCGACTCCCAACAAATAAGCTGATTATTAAATATTTTCTTAATGAATTTTTCATTCGCACTTGCGGAATTCCTGAGATGTTGCCCCCACAGGCCCGCAGCGCCTCCCAAGTAGGGTAAATATTTACCCAAGATGGCGACCAATGGCAGGTGTGATGACCATTCCGCAACCCCCCATTTCCCCACGGACATTTATATGTAAATTCCGAATGCATTTCGGAGGCGGCGACGAGGCTGCCAGCGTTAAGGCAGACAACACAATGCAGCATTAAAAATGCAAAAACCTTTTCAGAAATGCAAGCCAAATGTTGCTCTTAGTGCTGCCGGGAGAGAAATGAGAGAAAAAATACAGAAATGAAGGCGAGCGGAAGTGAAAGGAAGCTGGAATAAGGCGGGCTGTGCAAAAAGGAAGCGACGACAGTCTGTCAATAATAAAGGCTTCCGGCGGCAACACACAAATGCAAGACGGAGATTCTGTAGACTCTTAAGAACAGCAAATATCATTAGGAAAATAATGCCAGTAAAAAAAATATATTGAGAAATATTCTTTATCTTAACTTTGCAGTAAATTACTGTGGAAAAAAATAACAGTTCTGACTAAAATTAAGCTACTAAATGTTGAAAAAATCCATAAAAGTAAGGTTTTTACCAAAAAAAAGTATTATTAAATTGCTAGATTTTTAAGAACAATTAAATCTATGCCGAAAAGAATGACACAAAATGTGGAAAATGCGACTGAAAGTCTCTAAAGACCTAGTTTATAATTCACTTAGGCACTAAAATATTCCAATGCATACTTTTAGATACATTTTTAAATGGATTTTAGTTTCTCATAAATTTCTTTAGCAATTTCTTTTACAGAAATGATTTTAAAGTAGTTTGCCAAAATATTTCTACATATAAATCGTTAAAGAAATATATATAAGCCGCACTTCTTTAAGAAAAAATTCAACTCAAGAATCGTGAGCAGTTTAATCCCCGACACCTTTCATCAAAAATATATGAGTACAAAAAGGCAAAGCCCGTACTTTTGGTGGGTTGAAGGCGAAAAGCGGCTTCGCTTTCCGGAAAACAAAATGCAGCGACGCGTGAAAAACATTTCCCGACTTTGGAAACGTTTCCACACTCTCCTCCTCCTCTCCGTTGCCTACGTTGCCTCTCCTCCGAAAGGCAACAATAACACGGCGGCCGGCCAAAAAGGAAAGGAGGCGGAGCAGCAGCAGCAAAAAAAATCCCTCGTTGAGATTTGCATTTAATTGAAATGAACGCCAACGGTCGACGGAGGAGAGGACACATGAAATGGCCAGGCCAGACCGGACCGGACCAGACCAAACCAGACAGAATCCGAATCCGAATCCGCATTGGAATCTGAAACCAAATCGGACGCACAAAGGGCAGAAAGCAAAAGGCAGATACTCTCATTGGCCGGCCCAGTGGATGGAGTTTTTTGCTACCGAAATGAAATCTGAAATGAATGCCGCTGGCTGACCCCGGGACAGGACAGTTGTTCCGCCGCCACCATCGCCTTCGATTGAGTACCGGCGGCTTATCGGA
This sequence comes from Drosophila parvula, assembly GCA_018904695.1. Taxonomy (NCBI): domain Eukaryota; kingdom Metazoa; phylum Arthropoda; class Insecta; order Diptera; family Drosophilidae; genus Drosophila; species Drosophila parvula. The sequence continues at coordinate 8,760 of JAEIIG010038156.1, read as the reverse complement.
ACGCAGCTCCATTGTCTTTTTATCCCGGCTCAAGCTCACTTGGCCCAATTGCAGCGTTTGATTTGTTTTGTTTGTGGACCCTCTTCTCTCCTCTCCACTGTCCTATTACCAAAGTTGTCAATTCCATTTTCTGCTGAAGTTTGCATCTTGATGGAGTTTTCCCAAACACTAATGTTAAGGGGATTTACGTGAATTCAGGTGTGAACGGAAGATTGCTAGAGCTAATCTCCGGAAATGCCACCACAAATTGACTGATGTTTCATTATTCCAGATATTATTTGGATATATTTTGAAAGCAACTGCTAATGGAATGAGTTTTCACTGATTTCCAATGATTTCCCCCTAATAATAGCTATTTTCTTTCGTTTTGTCTAAGCTAGTCTATTCCCCGCACATAATTATCGATTTGGGCAAAATCAAAAAAATCTGTTGGCATTGGAATTATTCCCTCCAGACATTCCCGCATATTTTCAAGCGTAAATCACCCAAATTATCCCATTAAATATTCCGCAGAGTAAAAGCAAAAAAAGAAAAATTCTACAAAATAAGCCCCAATCAGTGGGAATATTTTTTCCACATGATAAGGCTTTTTTTTTTTTTTGTTTTTTATCAATGCAAACAATTTTGACCAAATCAAATTTATTTAGAGAATGTGACGACAGCCAACGCCCGGGATTTTTCTCATTTTTTATTTTAATGTGATGAAAAACCCGCACATATAGCTTTGGGTAAATGGAATCTGGGGTTTTTTCCGTCATTAATATGCCAAATCGCTTGCCAATTACATTGCAACTCATCAACAATTTAAGCCCGAACTAAATATTTATAGAAATCAAAGTGGGGAAACAAAAAGAATGTATATTTTGGGGAATTTATGTATATCCGAAAGCGAAAAATCGATGTAAAAACAGTAAATAATATATGGGAAATTGTTTTTGTAAATATATAAATTGTTTAAGAAACACCATGGATGGACAGAGCCGACTTAATATTCAGTAAATTCGATATTTAACACTGCCTCACCTGACTGTGGGCAGGCGTGCCTTGTGCGAAATGAAATTAATCGCGAGACGTTAAAGGAAATGCCATGAAGGCCTTTAAATTCATTTAGGCCAACGGAGAGTGAGAGGGAGAGAGCAGAGACCTGCAGGCACTGAGTTTCTCGCGTGTCCTGTGGCTGCCACGAAATGTGACAGGATATGAACTACATGCCATTTATGCAGCAATTAACGCCAGGACCAGGCACTGCAGTCGTCCGTCGCTCATGGTGCAGCCAGCCTGGACCTCGGGAGTCGAATTTTATGCCGCTTTAATTATTATTGTATTATTTTGCATTTATTTACGCACGTCGCGTTCACCATCGCCAGATATCCTTTGTGCGCTCTACCGGCAAAGGATGCGACACACGTAGACCCTGGTGGTGAGGCGTTGGCTGCGGCTTGTTTGAACATCCGATGGGGCCACAGACGGAGCTTCTTAATGACAACAAATTGTCGTAACCAATTGCAGGTGTTTCCGCAAAGGAACGCACAGCGAAATCGAAGAGTTTACAACGAGTTTTCATTGAGTTTTCCACGGAGTTTTCCACGGAGTTTTCCTCCATGTGCATGCGAAGCGATGGCTCGTCATGTTTAATGCCAAGCAACTTTATGTGCAAAGTTCATCAGTGTAAATATGTCTGATTAAAAGGTGGAGTGGCATTCAGGAAAATAAGGTTGATTTCGAGCGCACGAAGGTTGGAACAATTTTATATCTTTATTTATGAGAAGCTCACAGCAGAAGTGTACTTAATAGATTTTAGATATACTCTTTAATTATAATTAAAAAGTCATTTATTACTTTCTAAATATATTAAGACATGTGAATTATATATTTCAAGGCTTAATCTCATGAAGTTTCCCCAAGCCACAGCTGCTACCTGTATCTTTCCAATCAAAGTTTTCCCTGACCAACTTTCCTTTTTGGTAAACATTAAAAATGCACAATTTTTAAGACATCCAACGTCGTCGTCGTCGTCGTCGTCATTAAGGACTTTCTCTGTATCCTTAAAGAAACGTGACGTGTTATCCCAAAAACAGGGTCTAAATGATGATACTGGAATTCTCACATACCCATTCTACCTGGGCCATATGTGTTTACTCACATAATCCCGGCTCTTGGCTGCTGGCACCCAAACTCGCAGCGACCTGATTCAGATAAGATGTGCTTTACATGTGCCTAAACAAACACGATGTGAGAGCCGGGTGTATATGGGGCTACGGGGTGCTATTCTGTCAGGTGCAGGGGCGCCGCTACACCGCTACACCCACATCCATTTACGGCTATGGGCACGCATGAATGAATCCCAAGCGGGCATGGGATCAGTGTTGCCAATTTGGCAACTAAAAAATTAATAACAAATAAATAGATCCAAGTAGCTAGGATATTATTCAAGTTCCCTGTAAATTAAAGATACAAATCTATAGGAATTTAAGTAATTTTGTAAGTCATATACAACATTGGAGGTATTCCTTCATTAGTAGGACGGTTTTTAAAAATATACAAAAGAATTTTGCATACTTTTCCCAACCTTTTTAAGGTTTCTCAAAAAACCCTAATGATTTCTGGAGCATTATTGATGGTAAAGGAATTCTTGAAGAAAATTTGTACTGGCTTACTTGTCGTATGAGTAATCTCGAATGAGATTTGTGCGGCAATAATATTAAAATATTATTTTATGTTATTATTTATGACACAAAGGAACTTCTAGCCTTATTAAAGACATAAGGTTAACTTCCACCTATATTATACAAAATGTCCCTTAATTTTTATAAAGATCTTGGTTTTGCCTATAAAAATATCCCCATTCCCACTTATAGCATCTCTACAAGTTTTTTTCTATTGCCATCATATAGCAAAAACCCTTAGTGGATTTTAAAAATACTTAAGCTTGGCTACAAAACCGACACGTTGCCAGCACAGAAGCCAACTTGGGACTCAGGTGTATGCACTAAGCACACGCGTCACTTATTACAGTGACAATGATATGCGTCTTGCACACAAATATGAGCACGAGTGGAGAGGAAGGAGTCAGGCTTCTGGCTCCTGGCTCCTGGCGCCCTGATACCATGGTTACTGAGACCCTCCAGGGCTCTGGAGGCAGCTAAAGCTGCCAAACAAAGGTCGGCGAGTGTAATTGATCAGGACTGACTGGGGCACGCACACAATCAAACAATGACTTGCAGTTGCCCTATAAATCGGCTGCACTTAATGCCGGGATCTACAGGACCTATAGAAGGAGGAGACCCCATCTAAGAAATGCTCGGCACGAATATCAGAATGTCAGTGAGGGTGGCAAGCAGACATAAACACGTATCTGATGCACTTATACAGGAAGAAATTTTTACAGGAATGCGAGTGTAGTGCCACATGCTCTCAGGCAGATAGGACACGTGTTTGGAGGAAGAAAAATATATAGGACTGACAGCTGTTAATCATTCCTATGATTACCCTAAGCCATTAGGCTATGAACTTTAGCTGCAGAAAGTGTTATTTCTGTTTGGAGATCCTTCTTCCATGTCTGTCTTTTAAATTGTAATTATTAAATGAGTTTTCAAAAAGTTTAATTTCTTACAGTGCCCGCATGAGAAGCACGTGCTGAAGCTGATGTGTATTGCCATGTGGCAATACATGAGCCCATCCTCTATAGAATCGCCGCCAACTGGTGCTCCAGGACGATGATGCCGCTGCTGCTGCTGATGATGATGAAGCTGATGATGGCAACAACGACGAGAATGGGCACTTTGCCCGTGTTTAATGATGCCGTTTGGCTGTCACTCCGAGGACATCTGCCCGGCTCATCTAGACGTGGCTGGCTGTGCCAGCGAGCGCCCTGACAGCCTCATATAGGTTACGCTCGCTGCCTTTTCATCAGTCCGGATCGGGAGCGGTGCAACCGTAAGTCCGCTTCCCCAGCTCCTCTGATGAACCGATGAACCAATGACCCATAAAACGGACGCTGGCATCGGGCGGAATAAGCTTTTGGACCGGCTTTTGCGGTTCCCATGGCACGCGCTCTCAAACATAAAGCGCCCAGAGATGGAAAGAGTTTACTTTACCCTAACCAGGTAAGAGTTAACCGAATGAACAACAGAGTTGATTAAAAGAAACCTATTACAAATGTGTAAGTTCCATTTCTCAGGTGGTTTTTCATTAGTTCATTTTTTTTATAAAAGGAAAGTAGCTAAATGACTCTAACTATAAGAAAATAAAGAAATTCATGCTTTGAACCATAAAAATATTAATATAATTAACTCTATTGAAGTGTTCTTATATTTAATTTAATCCCGTCTTTATTGTTAACCTTCTAGTAAAGTAAACGTATGCATTTAGTACTGCAACTAAGTGCACATCACTGCCCATCACTGGCAAAGGAGACCCTGCCAAATCGCTGGACTGAACTGAAACTGAAAAAGCGAGAAGTACACCGGATCAGGGCTTAACTTTGCAACTCTGTCAGGGTAACATCTGTCAATTTGTATCGAATGCATCTGACTCAAATTGGGGTCAGCGAATTGCTGGCCTGGTGTTTATGTCATCGAAAATATACACCAGGTCAAAGGGTGGTTGGAATATTTAAATTAGTTACATAGCTGCAGCATTTACACAAGAATTTAATAGATTCTTTGGGTATATATGTAAGTAAGTAAATAAACCCTTGGTTTAGTCTACTATTAATAGATGGGCGCAATATCAAAACCGTCAAAGGAACTGCGACAAATAGTGATAAATCCATTGAAGTGAGGTTTACTACGGGATTTATTATTGTGCGGACTCGTTCAAGCATTCAAATCGCCAATGTCATCATCACAAAACCGTGCATACTTCAAGACGCAGACACACACTCTATGTATGTATGTACGAGTATGTATCTATACATAATGACCCCCCATGGATCCTTCCGACTACTTGTAGCTCTTCGAGGTCCTTTGCCGGCAAAGGCTCTGCAAAGAGTTTTCAGCCTGTTCAGCACTTTGTCGGGGTAAACTTCTTTTGCTGCGTTTTATTTATTTAAACGGAAAGCCGATGAAGCCGAAAGTCTTAAGTGGAGGGATGAATGGATGGTATATACTACTATATGGTGCTTGGGGGATGGGATGGAAAAACGCTTGCTTTGAAATCGGCCAAGGAGGCCAGGCCGGGGCTTTTATAATTTTACGCTGTCGAATGCGATGCGAAACGACCACCTCACGTAGCAGCAGAAGTACAAAAGACATAAAGAGTACAAAAGATATAAAGTAAACTGAAAGTAAAGATAAAAGCGCCACGGGCTCTGAAAATGTGCAAAGACAATGATAAGAACGGGGATAAGAGCGAGCGAGCGCTGAAAATGCTTCACAAAATGATGGAGAAAAGCACGAGAAACATGGAAAAATTGGAAAAGCGCTGAAGTCGTCGCCTACTGCCGCGCTTTTCACTTGTCATGTCACTGGGATAGGGTCCGCGACCTCTCCTCTCTTTCTCTCTCACAGGCAATATTTTCTCTCCTTGGCATTTTTCACCTTGGATACGCAACAAAGACCGGTGATGAATTGCAAAGAAAAAGCAAAAAAACTGAGAAAAACTGAAAGTCTATAGAGATGCTAATGGAGTGTAGTTATTTTAAAGGGCAAAGGCATGCGCTGGGTTTATACTTAAGGAATGCGGCAAGAACTTGTAGTTGGAAGTCGCAGATATTTATGGCATATTGTTTTTAAAGTATTTGTAGACAAACCTGTAAAGATAAAAAGGTAAAAACCTTGAATTAGTTTGAGTGCGTATTCCAAAGTAATAATAAAGCTAAGAAGTTGATCATATTTTAAAGTACATCCAATAATTAGATGAGAATTTTTGCTGATTTATAAATATAGAGGTATTTATCATCACAAAAGAAAGAAGATCCTGTCCGAAGACAAGCAACAGGCTTATTGTTTCAGTTTTTAGTCGAGAAACTTTCACAGGGGTTATTATACTGACGATCACCTTTTAACAACTGTGTAACTGAATTCGTACTTGGGAATTTTAAGTGCCTTCTCTCTAACAGAAGGAGTTAGGTTTCTCTCATGTGTTTCTTTTTTTTAAGCTGTTATTAAAATATTGTTTTTTTGCACTAAGGTTAATCTAAATTAAATCTAAATAATCAAAATAAAATAATAAAAATAATGCTCTTTAGAAATATTAAAAAATATTTTCCTTAATGTTCAGTGTATATTTTTCAATCGCTTCTTAATTGAAGCCCGATTTGTGTGCTTAATTTGTGTTTAATAGTGAATACGCAGTCTCTTTGGTATAGTTTTTATAATAGTTCCTATCCGCTAGTATCGATATTTGGATATATTTTAAATGGCACACACTGGGGACAAGTGATTTTCATTTGGTCGCCCCAATTTTAGTCAATTGAGTCAATTCACTGATTAGTTTTCAATTGGAACGGCCATTAGAGCTCGATTTGAGTAATACACATGCACATGGCATTCTGTAACTGCCTTCGCCCCCGGTTGCCTGGCGACTGTCGGCCAAAATGAATAATCGAATGGTGTGCGGAATTGGGAACAGAATGCAATTCCGACTTTTTCCTTTTTTTTTTATTAGTACACCCTCACTTCCGTTGCAGCTGTTTTTTTTTGTCCCCAGTTTTCCTTGGTGGCTTCCATTTTTTTATTCCTAGCTAGCTAGATAGCAATTTATTTGCTTGCGACAAGAAACAAAACAACATTTTAAAGATGCAAATACGACGGGGGTTCGATCCTCTATATTGCGGACGGGCACAAAATGGCAATAAAGAAAACTAAAATCAATGGAAATATTCGCGCTGGCATAAATTCCCTTTGAGGGCAATAAGCGAAAAAAGAAAGAAAAATGTATGGCAGAGAAGGAATGCAATTCGAAAAGTTTGTAACCCAGATTCTTTTGCCATACACATTTTTTTTGTTGTTTTTTTTTTTTTTTTTTTGCCTTTACAGATTTTTTTGTTCAGTTTATTTGGACAACTCCAGCCGAAGGTGTTGCTGCGTGTGTTTGTTGGTTGCTTTTCACCACAGCTGCAAATGGCGGAAAATGTATAAAAAGGGGCACAACTTTCATTGTTTTCATCGAGAACCAAAGGAGAAATATTTTTGGACGCACTTTTTTAGCGGTCGGTCTCATATCTCCTATTGTTTCAAACGGAATCTGTTTGTTTAAATATTTTTTAGGGAGAGGAATCAGTGCTGGTCGAGTGATGCGGAAGAGGGATTGAATTTCAGCCAAAGTATAGATACATTTCCAAACTGTTTTAAATTATTTTTATATAAAAAATAGTTTATTTTTAAATTCATAAGATGGTGAACTTTAGCTTGAGTTAGGTTTATAAGCAGAAAGTGAGGTTTTAAGCGAAGTTAACTAGATAAAATCCAATGTACAATCAGAAATGCAGACCCTATGAATTACTCTTACAATTCTATAATATTTTAAAAATCATATAATAAACATCTACAGTTCTTTTGCAATATTAAAAAAAACTCCTTCATGAAATAATTACCAGAAAACCTAATAAAGTTTCCTTAATTACAAAGACAGCCCCCTTTTTTTTGGGTGGGAAATATCCTGTGTGCGCCGCCACTGGTGCGGAATGTGTTGCCTTTGCGTTCGGTTCTGTGGTCTTCATATTACAGGGAGCCGTAAAAACTTTTTTCACTTGGCACGGCTCTTCCTGTTTCTGGTTCTGTTATTGCTGCTGCTATTTTCTTTGCATATCCTCGCATTCGCTTCGCCTGTCCCAAACACACACACACACAAAATCACCCAACTCACTCACACCCACACGTGTCCTGGGGCAAATTTATTGAATTCGCATAGCAGCCAGGAAGGCAACTTAATTTTCAAGTGAAACTTTGTTAAGGTTCGCCATGTGCTCAACACAGGAAGGAGACCCCCCCAAAAAAAAAGGACAGCGAAATACCCCCCAGACAATTTCAAGGACCTCTCTTACGGCGGAGTGGGCGGACCAACAACAGGAACAGGAACAACAAAACCAAAAGCAACTGAAGTTTGGGGTTTTTCGCTTGGTGTTTGCATTTTGTTAAGTGTTGAAAATTTATTAGTTTCACCTTAATTTGTTTGCTGACTGCTCTCGACGGAAGCGTAAAGAGCTGTGGCTCCACCCCAAAAAAAAGAAAACGTTTTATTTTTTCCTCAAAAAGGGAATTTATCATTTTTTGTTGTTCACGACACAAACACAATACAATGTTAAAGAGGAACCGAAAATGAGTCCATTAATCACCACAGTGTTTCAATTTTAAATTTAGCTTGAAGGTATAAGTTAGTTAATTATATATTCGTTACGCTTTATTTTGTTATTTATTAAATACTTCATTATTATTTAATAATATATGATTATTTTTATTTTTCATATACATATAATAATGTCTTGTTCACCTAATAATAAATAAATACAAATAAAAACAATAAACAATAATTGTAAATCGGGTTTTTTACCTTATTATGCGAAGAACTATTATTCTTAATACCAATAATGAAATAAATAAACCTTTTTAAAGATATATAATCACAAATGCTGTTTTTAAACACCATTATATACTGTTATTTAACATATGTAATCATAAAGTTCTGTTTATAAAGACAAAAAAAATAATATTAAGGTAAAAATAAAAAAAAGTAAAAAAAAAAAAAAAAGAATGCATCCATCTCCCCGACGGGGAATTGAACCCCGGTCTCCCGCGTGACAGGCGGGGATACTAACCA
>JAEIIG010038154.1:0-14324 GCA_018904695.1 Drosophila parvula | reverse complement strand
TGAGTTACAGAATCGTCATGGAAGTTTTTGGCCTGTTGCGTCCTTCACAACTTTTTGAACTTTTTGAAACGTAGAAGATGAACGGCCACAGCCCGAACCAACTAACAGTTCCAACGACTACGATGGCCGTCCGGAAACAATAAGAAAAGCTATTTCACATTATATCAAATCATTACATTAATACATTTTTATTTGTTTTTTTTTTTTTAAATATTTTAATTCGCTCCAAGATCTTCAGTGACGATCGCATGGCGGTTATGTTTTCCGACCACATATCCAGGACCAGCGCATTATGATGCGACGCCCAGGTAATGGTGCGTCTGCGCTTGGTGCCACATTAATATTTTTAAAACCAATAAGAAATTCTAATTATCAGCTGTTTTTAGAGAAGGCACTCACACAATAACCTCAATAATCGATAATTTTCTGTATATTTTTTAAATACGCATGCAAACCTTCGGGGCGAATGGTGAATGTTTGGTCCGTCCGTTTCGAATGAGCTCATCCATCTTATGGGAGGCCCTGTGTGAAAGAACGGATCATCCTCGAGAATGTAGCAGAATGTTGCAATGGAATGGCGCTATAAAGCATTTAGTATTGTTTTAAGGGAAATAGTTTTCTTGTTTGTTTTGATTTTGATTTGGCAGGCATTTAAATTCTTGAACGAATTTGATCGATTAAATAATTTTATTTATAATTATAATTTTATTAAGGATTTTTATTAATTTTTGTTTGTAGATGAATTAAAACATACTAAGCAAATTCGTGGTCGCCACATCATGATGAAGCGTTGAAGTGAAGCGTTGCAATAGAAAGCCTAAGATGACAGCTTTCGACGCCGCTGGTATGGAAGCAGTCCTCAGTTATGTATGTAACCAAAGTAGGACCACCTTTTGGTAACGTATACATTCATATACAAGTTACCATAAGCTAGCATAAGTCAAAGGACTAACCGCTGACTTCTGTTAGTTACTTAACTCCGGCCAAAATTACTGCATTTGGGCCGGATGCTCGTGCACAGACGGCAAACACTGCATATTTGCGTGGCCGCTGTGTTAAGGTAATGGCACTAAAAAAATATTCAACATGGAATGGGAAGATGCGTTCCTCTATAATTCAAATTTGGAAAGCGAGGTGCAAAGATTGATTTTCCAAAATTAATTAAATAATAAAAGGAATTCAGAGGACCACTAGTCAAATCTATTGTTCTTTACTAATACACAAATATAAATAATACATTTGAAATACAATAAAAAAACGTAATCACACTAAAATATATTTTACATTGGATCATCTTCTTATCCCTTTTTCTATATTGAAAGGTGATGGCAAATATTGATTTTCCCAAAGGAATATAATATTGCAAGGAATTCAGAGGATCATTAGTAAAATCTAAGATATCATATTAATTACATTTTATTTTAACATGTACTTTTTTTCTTTGCGCAAAATATCTTGTCTTCCTATTCTTTCAGTGCAAAGCAGTGGCTTGTGCACAATTGCTCGGCTCCCGCAGCGGCAGAGAAGCAGAACACTGATCTATGTATATATAGACCGCGTCTTCAATGCTTTGTCTAAAATACTTTTATTGGCGAGGGGAAAAAGGGAGAGAGCCAGATTTATTTGCTTGTTCCTCATTCAGCTTTCGTTTATTGCGTTAACAATGCATAAGTTTAAGAGTGCTCAAGCCCAGAAACACATTTATGACAAAATTTAATTTTTTTGAATTTTATAGAGCGAGAACCAGAATCTTTAAAAGTCGAGAAGGTTATTCTGCACTGAAGGTCTAACTGGGTCCATGGTCGTGATTCTTTTTTATTGCATTTACAGAAAATTAATAATTTTATTATTGATTAAGGGACCGATTTGGGATTGAGACAGGATCAGAAAAGAGGTGGTGTCAGGGTACACCAAGCTTCATTCGAGTATGCGCTCCCCCTGTGGGCGTGACACGTGTCAGGAAGGCAGGGCGGAGCCCAACGGGAAGGTGGAGGAAACTGTGAAACTGGAATTACACGCAGGATATTTTTCGGGCAGACCCAAAATGCCAACGAGGGTTAAGCCGTAGTTGTAGGCACAGGGCCGAATCGGGCTACCCGCGGAGTAAGTCGAGAAAAGGGCCCAGAACACAAAAAAGGGTTAAACGGCAGTTTTAAGCACAGGGGCGGGTCACAGGTGCAGTCGTCGGTGGGTTTTCGACGGTCGTGTGGAAGGTTTATGCTCTGTCCTCCTCTCCCTTCCATTTGGTCTACACGGGGCATACATATATTTCTAAAAAAAAAAAGAAAATAATATATGGAAGTACAATAAACTTTTTTATAATAAATATCAAAACAATTTAAAAAATAAACTTAAAAAAAACAAAAAAAATACCAAAAATGTAAGCCGAAAACTTAAAACAAATTAAAGCACTACTTAAAATTTAAATAAACAATAAAAAGAATTATTAAAAAATTGCTTTGTTGGTATGTACAACCAAGTTATAAATTAAAAAAAGCAAAACAAAATCTAGGACAAATGTCAAGAAGGGTCATAGCCAACCACATTCGAGGTAAAATCGAGGAATTTAGTTTCCACAGTTAAACTATGGGTTCTACCACTGGATACGACAGATTTTGTTTGTATGAGATGTCCCCTTGATGATGATACATTTCGATTATAAACCAGTGCGACTGTAAAAATTAAAGAAAATGTTCAAAATGGTCACACTTACTTATACTTCCAGCTGTTTTTTGCAAGCAAACTTTATAACCTGAAATTAAAATGAATTCATTTAAATGTCGTATTATTGATGTTTTACGCCGCGATGTCAAACAACTGTAGGTGCCGTAGCCGCCGATTTACGGAATAGCATAAATGGAAGATGTGCAAGCGATGCAAATTCGTGGAAATGACTTCCCGCACGTTTCAGATTATAATGCCATTTATGGGTTGCGGCTTAGTACTAGGCTTTACGCATAATTTCATACCTCCCATTACGCTTGCGTAGCCTAATTCTAACATCGACGAACAAATTCGGAAACTTCTTATAAAAAAGAATCAAAAAGCAAGAAGAACTTTAGTTTTTCGGTCGGATACTAGCATGAACAAAATGTCGTGAGCGCTATATGTGGAGCGTTGCTTCTTAGATCAAAAAATAAACAGCGATGTACCTAAATTGTATAAATTTCACAAGCTAGATTAATTATTAATCAAAATGCAATCCGCAGTCAGTCGAGTTTCATTTGGATAACGGTTCGGACGTATTCCCCAACAAAACTAAACAAAACAGTTTATAAAAAACAGTGGAATTCCCGCCGCTCTAACAACCTATCCGATTATATACGTAAATAAAAAGTATTTTCATCGAAAATAAAAAATGAAATAATTCTCTTTTTTATCCAGTACATTGCTTTGTACAAGAACACAGTCACTAACGACTTAACACCGAACCGAAAAAATTATACAGAAATGCGATATAAATACAAAAGAAAGCAAAACTTAAAAAAAAAAAAAAATACTTACTTACTTAATAAGGTTGTTCTTGTGGACCACCCAAGGGTTCGAGTTTGTTACATAGCCGCCAGTTGAATTTTCCAAGGACTTTTCCCCAACTTCGAACACTCTCTTTTGCCGGAAAGCATTTGGTTCTGAGCTTATTTTGGGAGCCCCGTTTCTTATCCTGCACCTCGTACAATGGGTCATATGAATGTGTTTGAACCACGTCGGCTGGTCTCTTATCGATGGCCGAATGGATAGATTTATTTGTCTGGCATTAGGCAGCAAAATTAGCTCCACTATGCCACTTAAGCCTTTGTCGATTTTTACGCATCTGGCCAGTTCTATTAGAGTGGTTTGGAAATGTTTCAATGCTGATAAAATGCTGACGCCAAAATGGTTTTCCAGCACGGTAAGCTTAAGACGGTTCATTGTCGCAGTAGATCACTTTAGCCTTAGGGAAAACATTCATGAGTCATAGCAGAGGCGGTTTCAAATCCTCTATGGTTCTAGACGGAATTGGTTGGACCACGACAAATTTGGCAAATTTGTCGATGCACGTAAGGAGATACGTTTTGACCGTAAAGAAAATATCTATACTTGCTTTACGTTCTCTTCGGACGATTTATGTGCCCTATTGTGCTCAGCGGTGAGGATTTCTTTCTTCTCCTCATTCGCGAATATGTCTGTTTTGCCCGCTCATTTTGAATCAAAGCCAGTGTGTCTCACAATGGAAAGCATTGTGCAGTATAAAACTGCGTTTCCATGAGGAACGCGCCTCTTCCAACATTATCTGGTTTTGGAAGCAGTTTACGTGGTTTCTTCGTGGAGTCAATTGTGTGAGTGAGCGATAGCTCACTGTGTATTGCGATCTCACAACGTTGAGCTGCTGTCTCGAGTGTGCATGTGTCTTTGCCGGGCTTGTGAAAAATTCTCGCGCCGGACTCATCGATGCGTGCCTTCAACATTTTGATCTTTGCATCCGGATATTTATGTCTCTGACCGCTTACAAATAATGATGCCGTTCGGCCAGCGCCAAAACTATGGCTGAGAGCTCTCTTTCGTTAGTAGCATAGTTAACCTCTCTATCCCTTAGCGTTCTTAAGATCATAGTAACGGGCCGTCCATCTTTCGATAGCACTGCGTCGATGCCATAGGTCAAAGTAATCCGGGTACCTGAGGATGACAACCTCGGATACCAGGATATTACGCAGTTTTTTAAAAAGCTAGCTGATGCGCTTCGGTGACCTTCACCGGAATATTCCTAGATCTGTGTCTGCTGACACTTCCGATTTCCCGTTTGTTGGTGGCTAAAGGTCTACAATTTTTTGTTTAATCGTGACTTTTACGCTGTTACCCTCATGTTTGCGTGTAGGCTCTTAATCACCCATCTGCTCTCGCAAGATATCTCCAATTGTTCTTTGGAACATGCTAACCAAGTTTTTAAACCAAAAGGAAGGAAGTCTACGAAATTCATACTTCCCTCCGTTTACCGAAAAGGAAGTATTTTGGGGCTCGCGTTCCGCAAGAGTTTTAAACAGGTCGAGGCCGATAAAAAAAGAATGTGGCACCATGAATAGAATGGATATAGAATAGGTATAATATCGGGCAGACGCCTTTCAATCTTTCAAACGAGTCGTACTCACAGATGGCGTCGTCAATAATTTCCTGCGGCGCGCTAGAGGCCGCGGTGTAGCCAGGTTCATATTTCGGTAAGCCGGGGCTTGGGACGGTGGCATCATTTTACAGAGAAATGGACCGATGTCCAGGGGCTCTTACGTATTATGCTGTGGCGCATTATCTCAGGGGGCAGAATGTACCTGTGCTTTGTGCTGCTACTAAAGTGCGGATTTTTTTCCGGCACTTGCTTGGTGATTTATCTGAGAGGAAGCCTATGGGCGATCTTGCGCCTTTGCATTCTGCCTACGCTCTTTGTTCTAATGACTCCTTGTACATGATACTGCGATGGTATATCTTTCGTGGTTTGATTCCACTTCTTGCGCCAATGCCAGCGCAATGGCATGTCTATAAGTTTCGGCGAGAAAAGTACACCTGTTAGTCCTGAAATGAATTCGAGCAGAGCGTTATCTGGGAATTTCTCACACAATGTCTTTGCCGCCGATGTTTCGTACGACATCTTGGCTTTGTTCGTAAGCAAGATGAGCTTTTTCTCTACCTCATCGTACTATTGCAGGGTCAAGATCCCTTGTCTAAGAGTGCACAACTCCTGCTCGATGACGTGCATCAGTCTCTTGTCACTGTTCGTGAAATCGATTTATTATCAAAATTGACAGTGTCAAATAATAACTGCCTGGCAAGAAACGTATCTCTCTTGCGCCCCCGCGAATTCGGACAGGCACTTGACGGCATTCAATGGTTTATTACAAAGAACATCATCCCTAACGTCTATGTGTTGATAAACTTCAATTAAGGGTGTCTCTGTAGAAGTGGATGCAACTTGGTTGGTCAATACTTGGATTTCTTAACGCAATTAGTTTTTCCTTCGCTGGACTTCACCGGTCTTTTCCGTGAAGGCGTTGGCAACGGAAGCTTGTATTACAGCTCTAAGCTGATCTGGATCTATAGCCATGTTGCGGGTGACCCTTCTGGAGTGGTAGGCCCTTTGCTATCGGACACTGAGTCACTAGAAAACTTTCTGTTATTCCTATATTGTAGGAATGGGGTGTTCATGTGGAGATATGCCAAATCGCAATGCCAAAGAAATGCATGTCCAAGCAGCTATACACACAAACCAATGACAAAGGAAAATATAATTAAATGCAAAAAAAATATATCGCAATATTGATAACAAGAAATGTAATTATGTTAATTTACATCCTTTATTATTTATTATTATCCAATTATATCCAAAAATATCCAATATTACCCAAAAAAAAACAATTTAAATTTATATTAAGGATATATTATCCAATGGATATATGAGGCATCTGCTGGGATTTTTAAAGTGAACTTATCAAATTTATATATAAATTAAATATATTTAATTTAATGAACTTTTAAAATTTAAGCATTATACACATGTATGTACATACATATGTATGTCTGCTTGTAGGAGAGAACACATACAGCCTGCTGGTTTTGCATCAACTTAAGCAGAAAAGCATCAGCATCAAAATAGTTTATTAAATTTTAAGCGCCTACATAAAAATATATGTTGTGTTATCGATGTGATATTTCGACACCTAAAATACCTGCCAAATGAAAGCACGTCTTATGAACAGCTTTTAAAGCTTTATAAATCTAAGACAAGAACCAATTCAGTATTTTTAATGTACATTTTTGTAGGTTACCGAAGGATTCGATGTCGTGTAGTGATTCCTTTTTAACGAATAGCTCTCGGTTGTAAATAAATGAAATATATAGTAAGATCAAATAATAATTGTTTAATGCATACACGTTCTATTTTAAGTTTTCAGTGGATTTTGAACAACAAATTATTTGACAAACGCTAGGAATAACACCTAAAAAGTTTCACTAATGTGACAAACGTGCCGATTATTATAATTAATAAGAAACAAATGTTTTAATTATCAAGAGATGTTTTTATAAGGATTCTATTTTGCAAAGCATTGTTCCATTACAGTAGAGCAAAGAAAAACGAAAAAGAACCCTAAAGGTAAGCTTTGTCCTACATAGAGTCTATTCATACATGTATTTTCATACATACTACATATGTATGTACATATATATGTATGTACATATATATGTATGTATGTACATGTAAAAATCAACTGCTACACAAAGGAATGTTTTGTTATTGTGAAAACACAACATATTTTAAAGCATACATACTACATATGTATGTATATACACAATAAGCGCGCCTATTTCATATTAACATATATGTATGTATGTATGTACATAAGCGCGCACATATTTATGTACATATATGTATCTTTAAATGGACATGTTTATACGCATACAGATGTATGTACATGTACATATGTATGTACAATAAACTACAAACGAATTACATATGTATGTATATGTATGTATGCCTTCATTCATATATGCGTTCATAAGCTACGTACATATGTACATACATATATGCATTTGTGTAAGTTTTACCAACGAGTGTAGACCTACATATGTACATGAATATATATGTATGTATGTACATATGTGTTGTATGGCGGGTTCCAGCAGTAGAACTTGGAAGTTTGACTGTGGAACACGCAATGCTCGACTTAGAATCTAGTCGGCCTAGTGCATAAAGACTACCAATCTAGAGTAAAGAGGTTCAACTCCCGCTGCAAAGTTTTACGTTTTTTTCTTTTTTTGTGTTTGTTTTTAATGTATGCACATATGTATGTTATATGTTGCGTGTATTTTAAGATGTTTTATATTTTTTTTTTTAGTTTTTGCAGTTTTTTGTTAAACTATTTTTTTAATATCTATTATTTTCTTTTTTAACAATAATAATAATTTTCTTTAATAACAATAATAATCTAAAATATAATAATAATTATTCATCGTCCATCGTCTTCCGATCGTTAAAAAGATTTTGGATTGCTCCCTTATTTACAGCCTCCAGATTTTTTGCGCATCTAGGCACTTTGACAAAATTTAATCGGCTGGTTCAGTCAAATCGGACTGACCAATGAACATACATATACTTTAAAAAACAATATTTATTTTATTAAAAGGTCTAAATGTTTTTGATTATAAATAATTTTTATTTTAACCATAGTTTTCCATTAGCATGTACAGCTGTAAAACACTCACCTGTTAATTGTTTATCTTTTTTAACAAAATAATATTTATAATAGCGGATTATTTTAGTTGTTTATAAAAATCTATAATATATAAACAGATACGTTAAATTTCAAGAGCGCGCAAAAGTTGTTACACATCTAATTGTTTGACTTTGTGCTATAAACGCATCAAAATACCTAGATGTATGTAGGTAGAGTTTTTTGTTGGTGACAGACTGAAAGTCGGTTTTGACACGATTGTCGCATGAGAACGTCAGCTCGGCCGAAGTTGAAGTTGGCACGTGAAACTGCAGGGATACATACATACATATGTACATACATATCTAAATACAAAAATGTCAAATTGGCTTGACGTCTGGTGAAAAATAGTTTAATTTCTTGAGTTTACGATAATTAACCAAATTGGGCTTTCAAATACAATACAATTTAAAAACAAAATTAAACATTGCTGTATAAACTAGTATAAGTATAACAAATGCAACGAAATTGCCGATCCAGTTCGTCCTGTTCCATTGCCAGCGTGTGCAATCACAATGGATGGCGTTTACGCCCTTAGGAACGATTGTGTCTGCGAGCTCATCAAGTAATGACTCTTTGCATGAGAAGTTAATTACATGCCGTCTCTTGTTTCCAAAGACGGAAAGCGTGCTTCTAGCAGAGTTATCTGATTCTGGAAGCAATTCAAGGGTTTTTACGTTCTTTTAATAGCGTGCGACAGGGAGAGTTCGCTGTGTAAAGTGGCCGCGCATAATTCAGTTTCTCGTTCCCCATGGCATTAGGGTGTAGTCGCGAGAGTGCATCCGATTTTCTTTGCCGCGTTTGTAGAAATTTCGAGTCCGGAATCGTTGACGCGCGCTTTCCATCGTTTAATCTTTGCATTCGGATTGAATTGCGATACTGAAAATGTTAACAGTTGGTGGTCGGTGAAGATATTTATATATTTGAACGCATACAAATAATGTCTTAGCTCGGCCAGTGCCCAAATGATGACTAACAGCTCCCTTTCGATGGTAGCATGGTTAACCGCTCTGTCCCTCAATGTCCCTGAGATCATCGTTTTGGGGCGTCCCTCTTGGGAACGTACTGGCATCTGTCAATCTGTCAAGAACCCAGCCCACGTGCTTAATATGGGAAGATAATCACGTCGTCTTCGAAGACGTAGCCGATCTGCTTTCGCAAAATATCGTCAATTGTGCTTTTTAAGACGCTTGCTGCATTTATCCGCTCACCGAGAAGGTTTTTTCACTGTCGCGTTCTGCAAGCGTTGTAAAGTATTTGGAAAATTGCAGAAAATATTGGCCACAAAAATTATTTTTTCGTTAGCCACAGACCCAAATAAAAGTTTAACCGTTGGTTTCCACTTACATGCTTTCCCCAATATATCCCAGGTTCCTTCCTGCAGCCGCCGGCAGAGTTGCCGGGGGATTCCGGTTTTAAAAAAAGGAACTTTATGATGCGAGGATGACTGTCCTCTTTAAGCTCAGATAGCAAGAATTGATACAAAGTTATACGGAGGTTGCTGGAGTTATATTTATAGATATACATTTTAGTTATATATATACATATAGACATATATAGGTTACAAATATGTAGAAATACGCACTTACCAACACCACGCCGTTGCAATAATTGTTTTCGTTACGAGAACATATCCGGGCTTTGCTCCAGCTAAAAATATTCTATCAACTGTTCAAGTGAATTAATTACACATTAACCTGCAAAAAGATAAACTCTGCCCCAATGAAAAATTCTGTGTTAACTGTGTGGATGATAATCTTGAGGAGACCAACCCCTCATCGGTTTTTTAGTAGTCTTTCACATCTCGACTTTTCCGTTCTTTGCACATTTCTCCCATTTCTAGGCAGGCCTTCCCCAGTTATACACGCCGCCGTTAATCACGCCACCGGGTCCAAAGTCCGCAGGAACCCCGTTGTTTCCACGGCATATTCTCTTTGACAGCCAAAGTCCATTGGAGTCCAGTTCGACCTTTCTTAATAGAGTTTCTACCAAGTCATTTTTTTGTCAATTTGCTTTAACATTATAATTTTATTTAGAAGGTTCAATAATGGTGTAAATTACATTTAATGGTATCGAAAGGAATTATTTTGTACGCTTATAATGTTCTAAATTTAATTATGTGTAGTTAAAACTGTACCTTTGTATGCAAATAATGTACATTTATATATAGTATAGTGTCAAGGCGGCACCTTTTTTATATATATATTAATAGTATATATTTAACAATATTGGGATTAAAAAATGCCCCAAATAAAAATACTATTCTATGTATATGCTCTATAATTGGTGGTCGTATCTTGCACTTGTCATTTTCATTCATATTGTTCTTATTTTTTGTTGTTGGGCAGAAATATTTAATTCAGGTTCAATATTTGCTGTACCTACAGCGCCACCTAATATTTTCAGCAGGCATAGATCACGAGTGGCTATCCGATTTGTTCACTTTTCTTAAATCTTTACTTCTTAGAATCGATTTTCACGCTCAACCCCGATCATTAATTCTGAACTGAGCTGAGCTTGTTGCTCTAATTTAACTTCGAACTGCACTTTTTATTTGAATTCTTACTTTGTACTCGACCCGTAAATTTTTAGCTAAACTCTTAGCTGACTTGTCGACTGACTATAAGTTTGTGCTCTTTATACCCACAGTTGCAGTTACAGCTATTTTTGCTGCAGTGTGCTGGCCTCTTCTTCGCCTCTTCGTTCATTGATTCGCTGGAGTCAGTTTCGGTCCAGCTATTCGAATTCTGACATAGCGAGTGTCTCTCTCTTGGTCTGCTTATCCCCGTCTTTGGCGCTCTTTACATAGATCGAAAAGCTTGTCGCCATGTAAATCCGACAACCAGGTTTGGCAGAAAACATTCGCAAAATATTGTTGGTCGATAATGTTTCCTTTAGTATATAGTTCAGCAAGGTAGTGAGGTTTGGGAAGAAATAATAGTCCCATAGAGGCAAATCGTGTGAATAAGGTTGATGGGAAGCAAGTGGAGTCATAAATCATTGAATGGGCATTGTCTTGCAAAAACAATATGTTGTTCGCTGCATGTAAGGTTGTTTTGGTACGATATCAGCTCTAATAATTTGCAGTAATACTCGTAGTTTACGGGTTTTCATTGTCTGCTATCATATTTTCAAATAAAAGCGAGGAAGGATGTGTAGTAGGCTTACGTTTAGTGTTGACAAAATTATAAAACTGTTTCGGGTCCTGCGAGAACTGTACCCTGCAACGAGTTAGATAGTTTTTATAACACTTTGCGTTAAGCACGGTAAAATTAGACCGAGCCGCTAAATAACGAGATAAGACAAATTGAGAACCGGTATGTTTAAATTTAGAACAGAGAACAGAGAGTCAGCCTCAATCTCGTTACCATCTATGTAGTAGATCCGCACTGACTGTTGTATTGAGGATATCTAGTGCATGGATGTTATCGCCGCTTGGCTGTCTACGCACAGGTCGACCATCATATGGACGGCCTATACTTTGAGCAGACTCCGGCGCTTTCCTAATGGCGAAGAATATGTTGGATTGACTCGGAAGCTTATAATACAGCCTTTTGTCTGGGTCTGTACAGTATATTTCTGCTCCTACTCCACTTTCTATTTTGGACGCCGGGAACGGTTGGACCTTGGACCCAGGGAGCCAAGGTCGACCGGAAGACCACCAGTTTGGTGGTCCCAAACTGACGAAGTTGACTTCCTGTCCCAGCTGGAGAGGAGGCGGACGAAAAAATTGTCCTGATGCGGAAGCTGACACTCGTCAGTGGCGTGGCCATAAAAATGGGAAATATTGGAATTATTGGAGTGGATGGCATTGCTCATCATCCGGCCAACCACGCAGACCATTGTGGCCTTAACCTTTGCCCACTATGCGGTCAAACCATTTTTCCAGGACTGTGATCCGCAGGAGAATGCCGTTAAGTTACTGGCAGCCATTGTTTAACAGGATGTGTTCACGGTGGGCAAGCTTCTGGCCGTCATCATAATTATTCTGGCCGGACTATATACTTGGCCACGCGGGAGCTGAATAACTTCAGCAGTCCGTGGGAGGGCACATACACCGCCTGCAACATTAGCTATGCCTTCAACAATGGTCTGTTTGCCTTTGGTGGTGGGAATTACTTGAATTTTGTGACTGAGGAGCAGCAGGATCCATACAAAAATCTAAAGCGTATTTTTATACCCATGCCCCTGGTCACCGGCATCTATGTTCTGGTCGAGTTCGCCTATTTCGCTGTGGTCAACAAGCCGGAGATGCTCAGCTCATTGGCCGTTGCGGTGACCTTTGTCAATCGCGTCTTGGACCCTTGGCCTTTATGGTGCCCGTATTCGTGGCGTTGAGCACCTTTGGTGCTCGTGGCGTCTGCTCGCCACTAGTGCTCAGGAGGGGCATCTGCCAAAATTTTTCCAGCTGTTCCACGTTAAGCACCAGACTCCTTTTCCCTCTTTAATTTTCACCTGCCTGATGTCGTTGCTAATGCAGCTGAGGGATAATATTAATAGTAAGGATAATGTGCCAGCATAGCTGGAATGTCGTGGCTAAAGCACAAGAGACCCGACCTGCCGCACCGGTGAAAGTAAATCTCGAGCTGCCCATAACTCTCATGGTGAGCTGTGTGGCACTGGGGGCATTCCTTCTGTTCGTTGTTGTCGGCTGGGATCCCGTTCTACTACATTTTCATTGCCTGGCAGAAGAAGCGCAAGTGCTACGGGCGGCTGTCCAACTCCCTGGTAAAGAGTCGCCGGGCACTCTTCAATACCACCATCATTGAATCTGATGAGACCATAAAATAGAATGTACAGAACCCATACGCATAGAATTTGGCCCATTTAGTTCAAGCACTGGTATTTGATATTCAGATATTCAAATTGTGAAACTCAAATCTATTATATTTCAGACTAAAATCGAACAGCTATAGCTGATAACAGCACGGATATAAGTTTTAGGAAGAAAGAACCCTGCCCCCTTTTGTATTCTATTTTGTGTGCTGGGCCAATTTGGCATTCCTCAAAACGAAGTCGGCGCCATCGATTGGATTTTATGATAATTTAATCGTATTTGTTTGAGCAAGCTAGCTGCCCAGTTAACAGGTTTTACACGAATATAGATAGCCCGTATATAGGCCATTTTCTTCATACTACTTACTGAAAGTTTACTTTAGAGATTACGGCACAGAGGTTCTACAATCCAAATTCCTTAAAAAAGGGGTGTGTCCAGCTTACGCACGACAGAAGTGAAATTTCTAGTATTCTAGTATGAGTTTAAAGATTAGAGGTTAAATAATTCAAGGACGAAGAAAAGACTTTTTTATCTAATATTTTCTTATAGATGAATGACGAGCGATTAACGTATAGTTCCAAAAATGTTCAATTTATTTACATGTATACAATATTACATAAATAACAGTATTATAATTAAAAATTACAAAGAAAATACAATGACAATTTACCTATCATGTGACAGTTTCATTATCAGTTTCATGAATATCATTTCCTAATGTCGTAATAATTGGGTTATGGTAACTAAAGTAAAATCCTTAATGAATGTTCCTATCATTAACAATATCCAAATTGAGGAGGGTGTTTTTAAAAAAGTTCAAAATCTCAACAGATTCTTCCCTCGCGAAATTCACATTAAAATCTCTTAAAATAATAATAGGAATTTCGTGATATTTCTTATTCAATTACCTCGAACCATCCTCCTGGCGGGA
Source organism: Drosophila parvula (assembly GCA_018904695.1). Taxonomy (NCBI): domain Eukaryota; kingdom Metazoa; phylum Arthropoda; class Insecta; order Diptera; family Drosophilidae; genus Drosophila; species Drosophila parvula. The sequence continues at coordinate 385 of JAEIIG010038154.1, read as the reverse complement.
GCATGTGGTGGATAAAATCTTTGATATCAGTAATCGATTTACCTGGTGAGATATAAATTGACACCATAATAATTTTTTTCCCATTAGCCAGAGAGCATTCTGCAGCACACAAATCTCCAACGGAGGATGTATGACTAGAAACGAATTCATGGTTACGGGCATGAACGTCGATATGTTTTACTACAACATGTTGGAGTCTATTTACATTTTGATATATGTATACCTACACCGCCCGCTCTGACATTGGGTCTCTTGTATTGTACAATGTAATCAAAATTTGTAACATTAACATGCCTGCCATCGTCAAGCCAAGTTTCGGAAAGCATTTTTTAGAACATTACCTCGTAAATCTGATGCATGTTTGTTAATACTTTGACAATTGAAT
>JAEIIG010038151.1:0-23094 GCA_018904695.1 Drosophila parvula | reverse complement strand
TAGAAATAGGCAGTTTAATTTATAAAACATTCTTTGTTATAATTATAAGCTACTCATTCTGCCTCCAATTAATGCTTGCAAATCAGAGCTGCCTATATGTTTATCGATTTTAAATCGATATTTACATCGAAGACTTTATTAGTTGTTCAGCTCTATGACATACTTTATCTCTAATTACAAAGATTATTAGGAACAAACAAGGTTTTAAGTGTAGGCAGACCAATATTTTAAAATCTTCCATATCTGTCTATATCTATCTATCTATCAATCTATGTTTATCTATTTAAAATCGATATTTGCATCGTAGACTTTAGTTGTAGGCCAGTTTTATCAAATACTCTTTCTCTAAAAACCTCAAGTTAATTACAAAGATGATTAGGAACAAACAAGGTATTAGGTGTAGGCAGTTCAAAGTATAAAAAACTTAATACTCCATTTCTATTTATCTATCAATCTATATTTATCGATTTCAAATCGATATTTGCATCAAAGACTTTAGTTTTTTTCCAACAACCTCAAGTTAATTGCAAAGATTAAAGTTTCCATTAAGGAAAATTTATTGAAGCGATTAAATCAGTTATCAAACAAACTCTGTTATCAAAATGGTGTTTGTGACTCAGATTTCTGTGAATGAATTATTTCGCTAAGAGAATCATACGATTATTTGGCATTAATCAGTTTAATTATTACCTAAGACATTAGCCCGGTATTTTTCACACACATGTTAATAGTAAAAGGGGAAACACGATTGCTTTAAGGAAATATTTTTCTGTAAAAGCTTTCCATTTTTTTTTTTTGAATATTTCTTGAAAGATATGCGAAACGGTATTCAATACGTCAACAAAAATTCTTGGTATGCGCATTATAAAAGATTTAAATTGGACACGACAACTCGGAAACATTTCTCGTGTCGCTTCGCAACGCCCACATGGAACATGCCAAAATGTTTCCAACCGATCCGATCCGAACCGATCCTATCCTATATGTGCACCTCTAACTAAACCTATATGTATATTTCATGAAAATTCCGACTAAAAATGTGTGTGTGTTGGTTGGAAGGAACCTTGGCAAGCGTCAAGAACAAATACAAAAGTTTGTTTTGCTTTGGTTTTCTGGCTTTTGTTTTTTGCTTTTTTTTTGGGGGGGAAACTTTTCAGACTTCAAAGTGTCCACCTGTGCATTTTTCTTGGCCTGACATTAGTCGGTTCCGGGAATCGCTGAAGTAGATAATACATGGCCAAGAGAGTCCCAATGTCTAGATACTTTTCTGGCCGCTTCACAGAGAAAGAAAATTGTGCCAATAATTCTCATCGTAAATAGAATTAATAATGTAAGATATGGTGTATTTTTTATGGGGAATATCAACTTAAATGTGATCTTAATTTAAGCTTTATGTATATGGAAACAGGTTTAATTTTAAAGGATAAAATCATAGAGAAAAAAGGACAATGAAAATCTGTTTTGACTTGAAGTGTGTCAGGCTCCTAGCTTTATATTAAGTGCCAAACCCTGATCTACATTTTTGGCATGCCTGCAAATATTTGATAAATGTTTATTTTGAGTGATTAGCAAGTATATACTTATATTTATTTTACTGATAAATACAGCAATTTGTGGAGTTTAATGAACGAATGTTCCCTCTCATTTTTTGTTGTTAATTTTTTATGAGATGACTGCACAATCTGCAGAGTTAAGTTGAAGTTAACTTGGCTATTTAGCCGTAAGCCATCTCGTGTTCCTCCCTGAATTTTTGTTGTTGTTGTTGTCTTGTGTGTGTGTATTTTATTTGATGTGTATGTGAGTAGTAGTTGTAGTTGTTGGCCCCCGTCGATCGTGGTTGTACTCTGTCATTAACAAAACAACTGTTGCGACCTTCACATACCAGAGCAACCAAGCGACTGTGCGCCGAGCGAGGCGAACACGCTGCTGACTCGCAGCGGGCAGAGATCGCATATATATCGCATATATATATGTTTGTATATACACCAGAGAGTCGGATCGTACATATCGAATATATTGAAATAATAAGGCGAAAAATCCGACTGCAAAACGTGAATGCGAACGCAAGCTGAACGACGTCAACGTCTCCGCCTCGAAATTATATTCGCCCCGATCGTCATACTCGTGTTATATCGTATCTGATAGAATTTAGCCCGCAATAATGCAGTGGAGAGGGCAAAAGGGGGAGGTTTTTTCCCCATTCCCCCATTACCCATGCCCCATGCCTCCATTCCATTCCATTCCGATCCGATCCACATCATGCCATGCCATGCCATGCCATGCCATACCATTGTGTTGGGGCCGCATTCCAGACACGGGGTCGTGTGTGTGCGAATTGAACCCAGAATACTGGGAATATGTAAGGAAAATGGGGGGGAAAAATATGCATATATATCGTATATATACATATATGGTATATATATGCAATATGCATTCACATATCTGGATCGCGGATGGGAATTTTCATGGCATTTCCCTGGAAAATAAAGGCACCCCTGGTTAATTGTGGGAGCCAACGTAAGTTTGCCTTCAACAATGGCCATAAGGGAGCTTGCTTGTGCTTGTCAAGATCAAACAAAGTTGCATTATCTTTTATGAATTAGCAGGAATATTTCTTTATAGCTGAGGTGTTTTTCAAGCAAAATTATATTGGATTTTGCATAAAAATTCAGAAATTCTGGGGAATCTTTCTTATTTCTTGTGAAATTGTTTTCTGCTGGAATATTAACTTATTTTCTCAGTTCTAAATTATCTTTATAAAATATTCATAGCTTAAATAATTATACCAAATATTATTTGATATTTATATTATATCTTTACTGTTTATTTTGGTATTTTATGATTTTCCCCTGCCCCCCAATTATTAGCAGCCAGCTTGCCAAAATTCCATATTTAATTATAGACCTTCACCTTTTTTTTTTTTTTTTTGTTCGTTATATTATATATTTTGTTTTGATATTTTCACCTATAAATTCAATTTGCTTTTTTCGCAGACACTTTGGCTATTCTCTGCACGCCAAGGAAATATAGTTTTTTCCTTTTCTTTTTGTTATAAATAAATGCTGTTGTGCTTTGGCTTCGCTGTCTCTGCAGACAGTTTGGGAATTCACATCATGGCCAAAAAAAAAAATTATTTCAAATATTTATTCATTATTTCTTTTTTGGTTTTACAGCAACAGCTACATACATGAAAATACTTTTCAAAAGTTGTCTACAAATAATAATAATAAGGCAGAATGAAAGCTGGGGCCGACGACGGACGGAATGTTGGGTTCGAAAAAAATGCCGCATGTCAAATGGGCCAATTAACATTTCTGTTATTTGCCGCATTTATTTTGTTGTTATTTTTGTTGTTAGCTCTTTTCGTCGTCTTGTTTCGCCTTTTGTTTTATAAATAAATATGCTTTTGTTCAAGATTTCATTGTTGCGAGCGAGCGAGCGAACGAGCTGGCGAGGTATGCAAAAATGTGGCCAAATTTGTTGTTTGCTGTTTTGGCTTTGACGCCGGCTTTTTTTCTATTTTTTTTATTTGGGCCTTAAGTGAATTATGTATGCATATGCATCCTCTCATCCTCAGCTCCTACTCTTCATATTTCTCCCTAATGGCCTGGCCATAACAATAATTTCTATATAAATCCGCGTTCCGTTCGAAACGAAACAAAATTCCAAGATATCGCTTTCTGGTTTGTTTATTTGTTTGTTTATCTCGCACACAGATACCAGATACAGATACAGATACAGATGCAGAGATACGGCTACACCCGAAATTCAAATGTTAAGAACTTGAAAGATTTCCAAATTTTATGGTAAGCGCTCGTGGCATACCATGGAATTTTAGTCTCTCTGTTGTTGTTTTTGTTAGTATTGTTGCTCTGGGGCCTGGCCATAACCGATTGGCTTTTATTGATTAAAGAATTTTTTTTTTTGGTTTTTTGTTGTTTTTATTCTGCTGCTGCTGCTGCTGTTGCTGGTGCTACTTCTCGTTTTGTGGTTTTGCGTTCTAATGTTGCCGTGTATAAAAATATGGCGGTCAGGGTCGGATCATAAAGATAAGTAAGTGAAACGAAACCAAAAATAGTAGTGTGGCGAGCTCGAAAAAGTGAAAAATTTTTTGGGTATTTTTAAAGTTCTCGTAGATAGAGAGGCAAGAATAGTTTTTAAATGAATATTTTTTTAAATAAATTATTAATATTTTTTATTAATATAAGGTAATAAAAAAAGGGTTTATTCCAGCTATTATTTTTGCTAGAAAAAACTTTAAAATCTTGACAAGGACAAGGCGTAAGCTTGAAGATACCGCTGTTTCAGTAGGAAGCCACGACATCCTTCATTAGTAACAGTTGCTGACATTTTTTTTGTGTGAATTCCCTATTGAAAATTCTAAAATCTGCGCAATTTTTAAGGTTAATAAAGTAAAAAATAATTTTTTAATTAAAGGAAGGAGATCTATTAAAACAAGCTATTAAAAGATTTATTATGTTATCTTTTATTTATTTTATTTAAGGGAAGGAAAATGTAAAAGTTATTTATTTTTAAATAATTATTATTTAATATGTTATGTGATTTATGGTTAACTTTTAACCATTTTCGTTCCTTTATTATTATATTATCATTTATTAGCTTGTACACTCTCCTTCCTTTAATTAAAAAATAATATATTAAATTCATTGCATAAAACAAGGATATCTTAAAATATTTTTATACCAAAATTAAGAACCTTTTGAATAATTTAAATAATAAAATTTAAGAACAACTTTAAGGCTTCATTTTTAATTTGTAAACTGTTTAAATACAAAAATAATTATTCGTAAGGGAAGAGAAAACAAAAGAATATCCACATATTTTACAGCCGGCGACAAGTTCCGGTTATCTTGCGGATACATTTGCATACTGTTATTAAAAGATACTTATCTGGAGATACGGGCGCGTGTGTCGCGACCAATAAGGAAAACACAAAAATCGGCATTATATAAGCCAATTTAGATACATATTCTTGTTGTTCTTGGCAGCGACAACGCCAAAGAAAAAAAAAAATTAAGTAAAAATATTTATTAGCGGCAGCAGATGCGCACACGAACTGTATCTGTATCGGTATCTGTGTCTATGTGTGTGTGTGTGATCATTTACTGTGGAGCAAACAAATAAACAAACATGCATAAATAACTCGTTGCAGTTGCAGCAGCAGCAGCAGCAATAGTTGTTGCTGTTGTTGCTGTTGCCTTTTTGCCTCCAGCAAAGCAGAGCGAGAGCGACAGCGACAGCGAGATCGAGAGACTGCGGCTGAGCGAGATAGCTGCGGCTCAGGAATGCGGTTTTGACAAGTTCTTCTAAAATTGTACGGGCAACTTTGCTATTTACGCTATGAAACAACAATAACAACAACAGCAGCGGCCAAGGCAGCAGCAAGAGAGGGAGAGCAGCAATGTGTGCGAAGGAGCACGGAAAACAGAACATGAAAAAATGCCAGCAACAGCAACATACACACATATACACACACACACACAAGATGGTTGGCGATCGCTGTGAGAGAGCAGAGAGCAACAACAGGCACAAGGAGAGAGAAAAAACGGGATTTGAACATAAATAAAAGAAAAGAAATACATATTAAATAATACTAATAAATAATAATTACATTTAATAAATAATAATAATATATTAAATTAATTTAAATAGCTAAATGTAGTTTATTTATTTATTTAAATAAATTAAGTATTTTAAAGGATCTCAACTGATTTCTTTCAGTGCTCATGACAGCAACAAACTATGCAGCAATGTCCCCGCAGTCGCAGTCGCAGTTGCTAGTTGAACGAACGCCGCCGCCGCCGAATGGCGGGCGAGGGAACGTTGGGGGCGTGTTGGGAATGCCAGAGTGCGGCAAAGTAAATGCATTTTGTGTTTGGAAATAGGCTGACGACGACGACGACGACGACGGCGACAGCGATGGGGTTGCTGTAGTTGTAGTTGTTGTTGCTGTTGCTGTTGCTGTTGGAAAATATTTCAAAGTTGCTGTGAACTCACAGCGACAGCAGCAGCAGCAGCGGCAGCGGCACCAATTGAATGCAATTTGTTTGGCTGTGTGTGAGTGCATGCATTTATTAAAGCAATGCGCGCAGCAGCATTGCCTTAAATGCCAAAGCTAACTACGAATGTATGTATCAAAGGCATTATATATGTATGTATGTAAGTGCACTGCCAAAAAAAAAAACTAACTTTTTTAATGGTTATAAAATCTTGTACAATTTCTGGGAGACCTGGTTACTGTAAACATCTACTTTACTTTGAATATTTACCCTTTTATGTGTTGGAAAAGGATTCTTCTTTTCTTGGTCTACGGTCAGTACACTCCCCTACGACACCAAGCACGTGCTTGTTAGGGTTAGGTGTTAGTAGGCGCTATAGGAGAAAGTATAGAGCTAAAGTTTGTGGGGAAATTAACTACTTAATACTTAAAATGTAACATAATTTGTTTATAAATGTTAGATCTCCAAATTAATATAAAAAACATTCAACTCTATATGGAAAATATTGAATTAGAACATTATTACTTGAAAGTTGTTCTTGAGATGTAATTTTTAAGCTGAAAAACAGTTGAAATAATTTATTTGTCAACCAAATATTATTTAAATTGTTTAAATAAATAATCAACGTGTTTATTACGTTAAATTAGCTTCTAAAAAGTCTTTACTTGATCATTCTTTCTATAAAGCCCTTTTTTTAATTAAGTATCACAACATAAATCATTTAATTGTCAACCAAATAATATTTAAATTGTATAAATAAATACTCAATGTGTTTATTACGTCAAATTAGCTTCTAAACAGGCTTTACTTTATCATTTTTCCATTTAAAGCCCTTCTTTTATTAAGTATCACATTATAAATAATTTAATTGTTAACCAAATAATATTAAAATCGTAAAAAAAGAAATAATAAACGTGTTTTTTCAATACAAATTAGGTTAAATGAGCTCATAAATAGCCCTTTCTTAATCATTCTTCCCATTTAAAAACCTTTCTTATAACAAGCATTACAAAATATTTAATTATGTTTCATAAAATACCCAATTTATTTCAGTGTACATATGTATCTACTACTATGTAATCTACGCCCTGCTTTTTTGTATTTGGCAAACATTCCAAGGAGCTTGGCAACATTTTCTGTGCGTCTGCTGTTGCAGTTGTTGTTGCTGCAGCATTTGTTGCTTTTGCTGCACGGTGGGGGGGGGGGGGACAGCAGCAACATGCAGCCCATAAAAATGTTCTTATTTATGTACATATTTTGCAGCAGGCGGCGGCTGAGGCAGGAGGAGGAGGGAGGCAAAGTCAGTTGCTTTGACATGAATGTCAGCTTTGCGCATTTAAGCAGTTTAATCAACATTATTTTTTTTTTTTGTTTTCTTTCTTTTTATTCCAGCCCTCTTGCCATGCTCTGTCCCGCTCTGTGAGCCGGTTTTTGTTGGCCAAACCATTTTCCATGTGCCAATGCGCCATGTGCAGCGTGTGCATCCTATGTGGAGTGCACAAAGACAAAGATAGAAAATGTAATACAAGCTAAGAAATTGGGATCTGCGAAAAGATCTTTTTCGCGCATTCCTTCGGCCAGCATTCCTTCCTTCATCGAGCTGTTGCCCTGACCTACAAAACCAATAAATTCCAGCTTAAATATCTCAAGAATGCGCGCAGAGTCGAAGAAACAGAAAAAACAGAAAAAAAAGAAAACGAATCGAAGAAACGACCGGATGAATTATGCGCTGTGGTAAACATTTTGACAGCACACAAAAGATACTTTGCAAAAGATACAGCCAGGCGAAGGCACAGCTACAGCAGCGGACACAGATACACATGTATACATATATATATACCAATTCAAGTGGCATCCCAGGAATGCCGATATACAGCTAAAGTCCACATATGGCCTCGCTGCTCCCTCTTGCGCTCCCGTTCTGCCTGCCTTATCACTTCATTAGGCCATAAATTCGACAACAAAACGAAATTCCACAGTCGAACGAACAGCAGCAAACAACTTGAACACCTACGAGATACACAGTTACCGATTCAGATACATTCCACAGCAACAGCCGAAGCCACAGCCACAGCCACAGCCCCCTTCCATGTTAATTATGCTCCTGCAGCCGCTGCATCGCATTCGAAAGATACAACAACAAAAAAAAAATCGAAACAGAATGAGGAGAAACGCAGGGGAAAACACACCTAAACTGAAAAACGAATTTTCTGTACACTTGCCTCTATAGAATACAGATAAATTGGTTCCTAAATTAAAGATATTTTATCTTTATATATCTAAATAAACTGAAATATTAGTTTAAGGATGAAACTTATAGAGAAGATATAGAATTAATAAACAATTTATATATTATAATGGAATGACACCCAAAGTTGCTCATAATTTAGGCTTATTTTCCATATATCAGCACTTTTCAATGTTATATCAGCCTGAAAATCATTAGTATCTTCAACATATACAATATTTCAACTGGCACCCGTTACAAACATCTACTAAAAGTCAGTAATACCCGCCTAAAAGGTTATAAACCGAAGGTCTTCTCATACAAAATGCGCGTGCGCCTGCGCGCAGGGGCCATAAGCCTCATCATCATCGTCGTCGTAACCCCCCGCAGACTCATCTGCATCTTCCCCCCTTTTTTTTTTTGTTGTATTTTTTTGGGGCACACAGACTTTTAAGAATATGTGTTATGCGCACTCAAATGGCATTCGGAAAGTGCTACTGAAAAAATAACACAAAAGTCTTCGTGCAGCCAACAAAAGGGAGCGATGTTCAGGCTGTGGCAGGGGGCCTTCTTTAAGATGAGAAGAAGATCCCCGGCTTAGGAATGTTTGGGTGTGAGTTGTGCGTAGATTTCTGGTTAGGCCATAAAGTATTTAGTCATGGCAAACTCTAGGAACAGTCGATTACAGCGAATGCCATTGTGTCCACACACCGAGCGTGTCCAGTGCCTGATTAGGGCAATTAATTGCCAGCGATTAAGCCGGGAAAGAGATGATGATGAGTCCCCCGCCTCGATGGTTCTTTCCTCGCTCATAACCCAATACAAGCAGTTCATGGGAAAGTGTTTTTTAAAATACCAGATTAAAATCTTATAAATCGGTTTCTCCACTCGGATTTTTTCTATACTATATATCTCTGTTTTGTACTGTACAGCCAGCAGCTGCCAAATATAAAACACATGCTCAGGACATGGTCATGGTCCAACCCATAGATTTTCAGGGTTTTAAAAGATTCTGTTTATGTTGAGAGATTCCATGAGATACAAAAACCTTTTCTAGATTTCCCTGGCATAAGGGAAACATCCATGACAACTTTATAAGGTTTTAAAATAAGTTTCTTTTGATCAAACTTCATATATTTCTTTACTATTTCAAGAGTTTTATTATAGTAATTCAAAAGAAAACTAATAAGGATAATTTTCTTCTGGATTTCCCGCATGAATATACCCCTTGCTCTCTGCAAAAAAAAGGGTATGTATATTCACAGTGAATTTATCTTGAGTATGCACATTCCTGGGCTTGTATTTTAATTTCGTTTCGTTTCATTTGGTTTATTATTTTTCATAGCCGCGCCGCATGCATACAGGGAAGAAAATTGCTACCTTTGCACAGATTTCCATGATATATGTATACAGGAATTCACACAAACACACATCACGATCAGTCAAGAGCCAGCTCAGCATATGGTAAAAATTATCCACACAGAAAAAAGATTTCTTTTTGTATCTAAGATTAAGTAATAATACTAACAATAATAAATAATAATAATAAAAATATTTAAGGATTTTCTTTATGTTATAAAGAATAGCAATAAGTTAAAGATCGATAAGGAACATACTTGAAATACTTTCTTGAAGTTTCAAATCTTTCTAGAAAAATATATACACATTTCTGATCAATAATATTTTATTTTTTGTATATTTGTCTCTTCTTATATATTATTCAGACTATTTTTAAAAAGATTTATATATTTCTTTAAGTGCAAGCGACGACGATCTGCTTGCAGGCGAATGCAGAAGCAAAATTAGCGAATAAAAAACCAAAAACAAGGAAAAAATGCGCCTGGGGATCGCGCGTGCAGGCAGCCAACAGCTCGAAATCCAAAGCCAAATCCAAATCTGAATCCCCAATTCCGAGCCACAACCTCGGCCGGTAATAACCCAGACCAGAGAGCCACCAGAATCGCGGCCCTAACCACGTCTCCTCAAACATGAACAAAAAAAAAAACAAAAACAACGATCACCGGGCGTAGAGTAACTTAATTTTCTGCTCACGTCTGCAGTTTCTGTAAGTGAAAAATTGTTCAGCTGCGCGAATGACAGCTGAATTATTATAAATCGATATGCTGGCCACTTGGAGATTCACGAGGAAAAAAAAAACACAAACACACACAAAAAAATGGCGAAAATGGGGGCTAGTCCGAGTCACAGTCCCAAAGGGGGAGCCAAAGGTGCGATACACCGTGAATATGTTTAGTTTATACTTTAATATAATATATTTCTCAGGCTTGAATAAATATTAAGAAAAACTCCGATTTAATTATTCTTTTAGCTATTTTACAAATACATATTTACCTTTAGTTCTTTTATAGATACTTTCAAGTCTTTTTTAAATACATTCTAGACTCCAGCACATTTTATATGCATTTGTACTTGTATTTTATTTTAATGGTTTCCCCCTTGGAAGTTGTTTTTACAAAATACTTTCATCCTTTAGAACGGCAACAAAATGGTCTTTATCTGTCAGAGCAAAAATGGCAAAAAGGCAAGTCAAGCCCTTTGCTTGTTTTAACCGACGTTGCCCACCCCGCTTCCCTCTTAATTAGCACATGTTGAAAAGGAAATCATTATGCTTGATAAAAATCACAAGTGTTGATTGCTGAAGAACGTCGCCACTGACATGCAACAAGTGCGAGACAGGAAAAGTCGTCGTTGCAGATCCCGTCGTCGTCGTCGTCGTCGTCGTCGTCGTCGTAGTTGTTGTCGTTCGCTGGAAGTTGTTGCAACTTTTTCAGATGGCAGTTGGTGGTGGCAACTTGCAGCAGCGGCAGCAGCAAGCTCTGGTGGAAAAACAGACGCTAAAATGGGCAAAACATGCGGTGCCAGAGGAGCGACTAAAAGTTCGTCTATGTATCTGTCAGATACATTATGTACCCATGTGCCTATCTTTGGCCAGAGAGTGTCGCTGCTGTTGCTATTGCTCTTGCTGTTGCAGTGGCAGTTGCTGGCTGCTTGCTGCCTGCTCGTTGTTGCTGCTTGCAAGTGCAAAAGAAAATATTTTTTAACGCTTCGGGCCGCGGTACTGCAAACTAGAAAATGTTGCAGCCGCTGCTGGCAAAAGCCGCGCGTTGCATTCATGCGCGTAATCAAATTGTAATCACGGCTTCGACTGCAGCATGTTGCAGCAGGGAGCAGCATCACCAGCAGCAGCAACCGCGGCAGCAACAACTGCTGCTCCCTCCTCCCGTTGACGTTGTTGTTGTTATTGTTGTTGTTGTTAAGTGGAAATACTTGTTGCACAAATGCAATGCATGCTGCTGCTGCTGCTGCTGCTGTGTATCTGCATCTGTTGCCCGCATACAGTAGCTGCTGCCTAAATACAACGCACAATAGGTATCGCACTTGAAGACAAGTAGCATTATTTAAGGAAATATTCAGATTCCATTGCTTTCTCTGTCTAATTAAATATTGGTAATATTTTCTAATAATTTAACTATCTAAAAAAAACATTATAAAAGCAGTAAGCATTTAAAAAAATAAGTTTTATAGTTTACCCGATGTTACAATAATATCTGAAGCTTACCTAAAGGATTTATTAACAAATACTTAAACAAAAAACATATGTACTTTAATGGAATTATACAAAAATGAATCAGTTTTGTAAATAAAAAAAATTTAGACGTTTCTCAGACTATATAAATAGAAAAAACAACTCAAAAGTTGAGTTGCTATTTAAAATATAAGATTCACAACTTTGATTTATGATTTATACATTAAACAACATTTTCATTTTGTTATAGCATTTAAATAATTAAAATAAATGTTAATGGGTGTAAGTTGATAACGTTTTTGTGGCAATTATCACTGTAGGTGCCGCAGCAACAAACGGCAATTGCATCTGCATTCTTTCCACTTTTCTTGCTGCTGCCGCTGTTGTTGCTGTTGCTGCCGCTGCTGCATTGCCTTGTGCAATTTATTAAATGAAAAATGCCGTTTTGCAGCTTTCCAAGTTGCTATACATGTACAGAGCTACGGAGCAGCTATATAAATATATATATAAATATATATATGTATATACAGGGGTATATATCTAGATACATGTGCTGGCATCTTTCGCTGCGAAAAGCCAAATTGAATTTTATGCAAATTTTGTTCGTAGCTCGCTTTGACTTGGATAGAAATCGCCACATCTAATGCATAATGCCTGCCTGCCTGCCACACACGCGCCTCTCCCCTACATATTTTCTTAGCTCTTGTTTCGTTTGCCCGATTTTGCGTTCTTTATGCAATTTCGATCGATCGATCCAGTAGTTCCAACGATCCAACAGCCATCCATCGCTTCAATCTCGCTTTAACCACTCGATTATTCGTTCTCATTTCAAAATGCCACAGGTGGAATTAGAACGCTTCACAATCTGGTTAAGAGCGGGCTACACAGAGAATAATTATGCCGGAATTCCTTCAGTTTCTACTCTGTTCAGATATCTTTAGACTTGAGATTCAGTTTCAGCTAAAGAAGATTTTTAAGCTCCTTCTAAACACCTTATTTCTCTGTGTGCCTTTTTCCTTCTTCGTTTTTTTTTATTATAATTTTTTTTCGCTACCGATCTCGGATGCAGATACTTTAGTATCTCGGCCCCCGCCTCTGGCGCCACTCTGTCCGACTTATGACAGCAATCGTTAAGCGCTTTCGCTAGGCCTTTTTGGCGGCGATTTGAGTTTTATGTAAAACAAACGAGTTCGAGCCCGAGAGTCACTACTCCCAACTCTGGTAGCCAAACTGATTTTGTGGCTATTTTTTTCGCTTAAAGCTTTTCGATTATTTTTATTTTTGGTGGCCGCCTCTGAATAGATCGAGAAACTGTCACCAAACACGTTTCTGTCTAAGCCACTAAAAAAAAAAAAAAGAAAGAAACAAAGTAAAACAACCGAAAACGCACACAAAAATATTCCACTGTGTGTTGCCGCCTTGTTTGTGGCTAAACAATTGGCCAAAAATACAACAAAAAAAATGGCGAAAAAAAAATGAGAAAATCAAGAAGAAGACGGCGACGAAAAAATGCCAAATCGCATGGCCAAGTCAAGTCGTTGTTAACTTTTGTTTATACAAAAAAAAGCAAGGGAAAAGAGAGGGCAAAATCACAAAAAATACCACCCGTTGTCGAAATGCTGTACAAACAAGTGAAACATTTATTAAGTCGAATACGCTGTACAATGGAAATTCCATGGCATTTGTCATCGCTTCGGAATCCTTTAAAGGGGAAAAATAAATAACTCAATGACATGAAAGTCATCGGGGTTTCACAAGTGATGCATAGAGTTAACCTAAAGGAAATTCATCAAAAGTTATCACTGATAGCATAAAAAACTATAAATTCATACTTAAATAAGTTCCTTTTAGCATCTAAATACAATTCTCGGCCAGATTTGTAATATTTTGTATTCTTCAAACATTCTATGTCTAATTTTAGCCCAAAAAAAAGAAACCTTAGAAAATGTGGGCTATATGGCCGGCCCAAGCAATTATCGGTTGAATTTCAAGGGTATCGACAATTCGACCTTGCATACCCCGCACGTATATTTGGAATAGATATTTATTTTTTTTCTATGATTTTCTGTTGGCTGGCGGTGCTCGAAACGTGGCGAGGCCTTTAAAGGCCGCCCGAGGCCTGGCTCGCTTCGCTTTATTGTAGAAATTTATTTATGGTTTATTGGAATTTTTGCGCGCTACCGGCAGCAATTTTTAAAATTCAATAGCAACAACGCCGCGTGTGAGAGACGTCGACGATCGATCGATGGACATTGAGAGCGGATACACGACGTATGGCGAAAAGCGTAAATAATTTTGGTTCAAAATATGCAAGACTTGCAAAATGCCAAAAAAAAAAAAAAGGGAGGAGGGCAGTAACTTGAAATATTTCGCTTTGGTCGATGTAAGGGCGATGTGATGGTGAAATCCCTAATTAAATTGTTTGAATTCAAATTGGGAAATGTGAGTTGAATAGTTAAAATGAAATCTTTAGTAAAACAGTGTTAAGTAAATACAAAAATAAATTTAAAGGTTATTTGCCTTAAGGTAATATTTTTGTATTTCACCTAACTGCCCCCTAAGTTCGTTTATGCGTCATAGTGCATTCATCCCACATGATGATTTCGCATTCTTGCATCAATTAAGTGTATTTTTCTATCCACAAATGACAGCCTTACTAATAATTAGGGAATATACATTTCTAACCAAAAGATCTTATAGATTTCAAAGGTTTAATCTGCTGGATAACCCTGAAACGAGAACGCAGATACAAGCAAGATCGCCGCTTTTCTGTGCATTCTGAGTAACATTCCTGCGACATGTGTGCATATACAAATCCACTTGATGCATAAATGAGCAGATGTTTCGTTTCATTTTCACAGGCAAGGGCACAAAGGAAGAGGGGGGGGCGGCAGCCATACTGAAATTCTGAAATTCCACAACGCTCGAAACGGTTCAGCGTTTAATTCAGTGAAACATTTTCAACAATGTCCATGCAATTTGAAACAAACAAAGGGAATGTTTGTGTTAATTGAAAGCGTGAAGCGCACTCAGTCTCACACAAAATAAAACAATTAAAACAAAAAAAATACAAACCGGCACACACAAGTACAGGAAAATTGCGTTAAAGTTTTCCTTTCGAAGTTTCTATGCCCTTGCAGATATTACAATTAGCTAACGATCCTCAAAAGAAAAATAACTATTAAAGGGGGAAGTCTTGAAAAATTTATATTTATTACATAGTGTCAGTAATCCTTTTATATTTGTTGATATAGAAAATAATGATGAGATATTAAAAGATCATAGATATATGAATAGAAAGATATATAGATTACATTTAGGGTAATTATCTCTTGAAAATAATACAAATATCAAGTAAATTTATTATAAAAATGATTTAAATTATATAAATTATAGAAAGATGTGAGATAAGTCTGGTAAAAGGTGCACAACTTCCTAAAAGAAGTATTTTAAATATATAAAAACCCTATAAAACTCATTTTCATCAATTATTATAAAATGCTAACGAGAATAATATCTTAAAAACAGTAGAAAGAGTATAGAAAAACCGACCAAGTTAAGATTGGATGAGGGGGGGGATTGAAGAATTTCAGAAATCAATTATTTCGAAACTGCAAAAATTCCTACGAACATTTTGCAATTGTTTATAAGACAGAGGGAGCGAGAGCTAGAGACAAGACCAACAACAACGAAAATGTGAGCGAGCGGCAAACTAAAATGTATCTATGAGATACATGGCCTGATGTGGTATCTCGGGCGCGCTCTCTCTCTCTCCGCCGCCGCTCTCTTGCACTCATTACGTATGAGTTTGTTGATTTTTTGTTTTTGCAGATCATTCGCCGAGCTTTATTTAACTTTTGCTCTCCCTCGCTCTCTGTGTTTCTCCACCTGCCCCCCCTTATCCCTTGCGCTTCCTCTGCCTTATATTTTCGCCTTTTAGTTTACAATTCATTTTTTGTTTGTTGCCACTCTCCTCCTCGGCTCTCGGGGCTCAGTTCAGTTATATTTGGAGTCTTAATCATCGCATCGGAATGTTTACTTGAAGTCTTTTTTTTTCCCCCCCACCTCCTCTACCGCTCCGCTTCGTTCCGTTTTGTTTTGCCCGTTCGCCTTGTTTAAAATATGTAATTTATTTCGCCGCTGCTTCTTGCCTCTCGATCGCATTCCTTTACACACACACATATGTACAATTCATGACTCGTCACACACACAGCTGCAGCACGCACCTTTTTCTTTCCGGTTCGGAATCGGAATTTATATGGGTTTTTTTTCTCAGTCCGTTGTTTTTGTTTTTACTTTTTTTTTTTTTATTTGCTGAAGCTTCCTGATTAAGCGAGCGGCAGCTCTCCTCACCTGAGCCTTACGTTTCATAGCGTTATTTGTGTATAAAATCAACGAAAAGGGTTGCAAGGTAAGCGTGGGATCTTAATAAATATCTAGGGGTGTTTTTTTTCTACAGGTTATTTAAGTTCCATTTTATAAATGCAACAAATACTACATGGAAAATAATAATAACTAAATAATACAATGATTTCAATTTGATTTACACTCATTTTCCCTGTAGCTTATTGGACAATACATTAAAAACTTACATTCCTATAAGAAAATAATGTTTATAATGGTTCTTTTAATAATTTTAGGGTTTATTATTTGGGATTCTTCTGGTAATTCTTCTAAATAAAGTGTAGAAATGGATAAAAATTCAATTTAAACACTTTATTCAGTCTTAAAACCATTTAAACACTTATTAATAAAAAGAATATCATTTAAAAGCTATTTATTTCTAACTAATAATAAAAACTATATACTTTTTGTATATATTGCATAAATATCTTTAAGTTTAAGATGCTAAAAACTAATCTCTTATTTGATTTCCTATTCCTTTTCCTTAAAGAAGTCTTTGAAAAGTGGATTTCTTTCAAGTAATCCCCTCATATTCCTTGATATTCTCTTTATTAAATATAAATAATACACTTACCAATCTCTGGGATCCAGCCAGGTGGTCTTTTTGTTAATGTGATCTATATAGTAGGTCTTGCCGTCAAAGTCCTTGGCTATATCCCAGCCATCGGGCAGCGGAAAGTCGCTGTGGTGCGGCTGATGGTGGTGGTGTTGGTGTTGGTGCTGCTGCTGATGCTGGGGCCTCAGGTGATGGGGATGCAGGTGATGCTGCGATTGCGACGCTGTCTGTTGTAGATTCGGCATTTTCGTAGTATTTTCTCCCGGTTTGCCTTCAAGTGGAGTCTGAGAAAAGCTCGATCTTAATTTTTTTTTTCTTCACCCGACGACGCGCGCTTTTTCTTTTTTCTCTGCTTCTGCCGTTTTTTTTCGGGGGGGTTTCTCTTTGCGCTGTTTACATTAGCAAAGACATTTCTTTTTATTTCATTCCATTTCTTTCACTCCGCCGATAATGGAGACACACACACACTTAAGCAAGCGAACGCGCGCGCGTGTAAAAGACAGAGAGAGAAAGAGAGCGAGCGAGCGAGCGGCGCTCTCAATTATTTATTTTTTTTCGTAACTGCATTCCATTCCAGCACAATCACACACACATACACTCATACACACACGCGATCACTGCTCACAGTTGCTGGTGGTGCTGCTGCTGCTGCTGCTTGCTTCTTTCCATTTCGTTCACACTGGAAACTCTCGTGCTGTTGTTGTTGCTGTTGTAGTAATCCTTTTCTTTCGCCTAATTGAAACTAATTAACTTGGTATTAAACGCCAATGGACCGTGTTTTCCTTTTCAACTTTGTCGATATGTCGCGTGTGTTTGGTTCAGAAAAAAATATGGAATTTGATTTTCCGTGTTATTTGAGCAATTTCCTATGATTGCTTGGAAATGCACGAAGTAACCGGCGACACAACCGCCTTCGGTGAAATCGTAGAGCAACTTATTTAGAGAGGCACCATTTTTGCCGTCGAGCTGTTTCTCTGCCAACGTCGGCGCTCGCTGTGTTGGAAATAATCAGCTGATGGGATGTTATGTTGAAATGTGCGAGGCAACAGCGACAGCCTGTGTGACCGTAAGTGACGCGTGCGAATGAAGAGTACAGATATAGGTGGTTGAAAAGGTGAAATATGAGGAATTCACCTTGGCGCGCAATTTAAAAAATAGGTTTAGTTGATGAATTTTACAAGTTAACTTCTCTGTAGTAGAAAAAATATGGAATATCTTTAAAACTGTGTATTTTTGCCTAAGTATTTCACGTAAAAAGAGGTGGGGTGATTCAGGTTGAACTCAAATTTAATAGAATTGGTTTGTGTTTCAATGGGTATTTGCAAATATAATTTATAATCTCAAGAAAAACACTCTTACCACAGGTGGAACCTAAGAAAGACAAGACATAGTTCGATATGACGTCACGCAGTTTGATGCGACTTCAAAATCAACCAATACACGTACTTGAAGTCCATTCGTATACACCAATACATATGTAAATTCTCTCTAAAGTTTGAAATTTTTTAAAAAATTGTCTCTACATTCGGAGACTTTTTACGGTAGGAATTGGAACTGTTTATTTATTGATTAATAAACTATTTGTGACTTTAATTTGCTTAAAAACAAACAAATAATCCATGCAAGTTTCTCAGTATTTTAACAAATTAATTTTTTAGTTAATTTATTTTTTTAACTGAATGCGAATCATTGTACATCATACATACAGTTTACGTGTACACAACACAGATGGCGTTCTTCAATCGTTGAATAAAAGGTGGCGCCATTTTGCCAATGAGCTTAAAACGTTTTCAAACACTTTTTCTTGAAGTCTTAAATATATGATTAAACTTTATTTTTGATTAGTTTATTAAAACTTGAGAAACTAGTATTAATCGATATTACATAAATTTAAAAACGGTTTCCAATGGCAAGTTTTGGATTCGACGAAAAATATATGTATATAGGCGCTAATCTTTCAAATTCGCTGAACCTACATGGAATTTTATTAGACCTACATGATGTCTGTTAAGGATTCCGCAAGCAAAGTCCTGTTAAGTATTCCGTAAGTCCTGTTAAGTGATGATTCCAGAAGCAAAGTCATGTTAAGTAAGGATACCAGAAGCAAAGTCATGTTAAGTAAGGAGTCCAAAAGCAAAATCATGTTAAGTGACGATTTCAGAAGCAAAGTCATGTTAAGTGACGATTCCAGAAGCAAAGTCATGTTAAGTGACAATTTCAGAAGCAAAGCAATGTTAAGTATTCCGTACGCAAAGTCCTGTTAAGTAGCGATTCCAGAAGCAAAGTCATGTTAGCGGAAATTAATACTTCAACTCGGCATCCACACTTCACCTCAGTGTTACGGCCCTGTTATTTTTCGAACACGTATGATCGTTTCAGTGTGGAGCCAAGTCCACAATCCACATCGAATCTACATTTCATTTACATTGCTTAGCGTAATATGTTAAGTGTAAAATTTACATTTTACACCTTAACAGAATAAACGGGTTCGAATTTTCACTCAGTATGTTGGAACAATTTGACGCGGAATTGTTAATCGGAATGTTAAGAAGGTATTGCTTTTCCAAATAGTAGTTAAAAAATGAGATAAATTAAGTTACCAGATCTGCTATCGTTTACAGAGGAGAGAAAAAGTTAACTGAGATCTGCTTTCAATAACAGAGAAGAGCGAACAGTTTGAAATTCGAATTCGAATTGAGTTAGTGATGTGCAAAAAAATATCACAATGTAAGTATATCGATATTTTTATAAAATGTTCTGCCAAATATTTGAATATTAATATTTTTAAATACATATTCTGTTATTTCTTGGACATTCTTGA
Source organism: Drosophila parvula (assembly GCA_018904695.1). Lineage (NCBI taxonomy): Eukaryota > Metazoa > Arthropoda > Insecta > Diptera > Drosophilidae > Drosophila > Drosophila parvula. Next base: position 3,519 of record JAEIIG010038151.1, on the reverse strand, counting down.
GGCCCGTTTTAGCTAATTCTAGTGAATTGCATTTTTGTAAAATTTAAGCCTGTGAAGGAACACATAAATATTGATAAATAAATCCATATTTTTACTTAACAATTCAAAGTTATCTCATTTTTTTAAAATAAACATCGTGTATTAGCTGCACAGTCCATTAACAGGTTTGGTAGTATTTCAAAAATATTTTTGCAACATTTTTATTAAATAAAACACAATCCATCCATTGTTTTGTACTTCTGATATTTTGTATTTGCAAATTTTAAAGTATTTTGTAAAAATGAAGTCAACAAGACTAACACAGCTTCAGCTCAAGACACAATTGCAATTCCATATAGAGATTTGTGTGTATTATTATATTAAAACGAAATGATTTTGGGAAATAACGTTAGCGATAGGTAAATCCACTCCAAACACATACTACCGCTCGATCCGTGTGAAGGTGAAGCCAACTCTTTGGATAGACTAACACGAAACCCTAACTAATTGGTAAATTACACATAAATTAATCATATCGGTCAACAAACTACAACTAAATATTAGTTAATAGCGGATAAAGAGAGTGCCCATTAACTATGTATATACACTAGGCTAGAGTCCTACTATAGTCCCAGTTCCGCACCCGCATCCTTATCCTCAATCCCTATCCGCATTTCATTTCCGTTTCCTTCCACATCGATCTCACGATAGAATTGGAGCACTGCATCCATTGTTTAGACGGTATTCGGCATAGACTAGGCCAGTGTTGTGCCAGTGGTAGAAGGCCGCCACAATGATCAGGTGCCACCAGTTGTGTGAGTGTCCCACAAAGTCCACCTTGCCGGTGAACCAGCGTTCAGGGATCTTGGCCGCATAGAAAACGAATGCGACGAGGCAGAGCAGGTACATGACCACGATGCGGGGCACCATAAGCTGCAATTTAAAGGGAAAACATAAGTATTTCGTTTAAATAATACTCCTTAAGAGTAGGAAGCAAAATGTAGCTATTTTTCGCTATGTTTTCCTCAGTTTTCAACTCACCCTGACTAGCTCGTTCTCCAGGCCGCCCATCGCCACCGCCCAGTGTCCGAGCGGAATGATTCCATAGGCGGACCACAGCAAGAGTACCGCCACCTTGCCATTCATGGACACATTCAGTCGGGGTATTTGGACGGCAATGGCCAGGCCAAACATGCCCAGGGCAATTGTGGAATACAGGGTTTGTAGGAAGCTATGACACCAAAAAGCATAGTACATGCCGCTTAGGTAGATGGCCACCAGCGACAGAGAGATGCCCAGAAAGTCAACGGATAGGAAGAGTTCATAGTGCTCCTCCGATTTGCAGGAGAATATATGATAGATGGACGACATCAGCATGCAGAGACAGAAGCAGACCAGCAGGCAGACGACCAGGACTTGATCGCTCAGCGAGGCGTGAAGGCGCAGGAATTGTAGATCGAAAATCGTCAGGCCAATGAACAGGATACAACCAGCCAGATGGCTCCAGATATTGATCTAAACAAAATGGAGATTTAGATTTCGATATCAGTTTGAATTCTTGGGAATTCCCTTTATTTACTCACCGTCTCATTGGTCCACCAGAAAATGCTCTGCAAGCACAACTTGTTGGATAGGAATGTGCGGTAGCCGCGTCGGATGTACGGATTGAACTTCAAATGGCTGGGGGCCTATACCGAAAAAAAAGAACAACAAAAAATCCAAAAACAATTGATTAAACATTCCAAATAAATAGATTTTGTGTGTGAGACATGCAAATTGAATTCGGAGGAATTGAGAATAAAACCAAGGAGGAAAAGGCCGATGGAATAGAATAGAAAATCCCAAAAACAAATTGAGGAAACGTTTTTGCCGACTGGCATCAAGCTTAATAGAAAGGGAGAACAGCTTTTCATTTGTTTCAATTAAAAATTTATAAGAATTAATTAATTCGATTGATCTGGTCCAAGAATATTGGTTATATTACTTATATTATTCCGTAAACTGTATACTTTGTATACTTTGCTTAATGATATTGGTGTAATTTAATGCAGTGCTATATTGTTAACTAAATAAATCATTCGTTTATTATTTAATCTTCGAAACTATTGCCTCAGTCGACTTTAAAACTAAAAACTACAACAAAAAACCTTGACAAATAACAATAAATAGAACATTTCAATTTTGTATCGCCTAAGTTAAGAACCAAGGTGCGAAACGCAACTAACTATCTAAGGTGAGTACGAGTGTGAGCTAGATAGAGATATAAAGAAGGTTCCAACTTCAATTTCTAATAACTTTTATAAAAAGAAATAAATAATATAAAATATAGCTAAATTTTAAGAAAAATAATTTAATTTAATAACCCTTTTAGTCAAAGTTAGTATAAAATATTAAAGAGGAGTATATAAAAGTTCTCAAAAATGTTACACAAATGATCAGATTGATAGTTTTCATCGTCTGTGTATGTTTACTATCCAATTGCACTCTATTTTTTCGGAGCGAATGTACTTATTTTGACAAATTAAACATTTTTAAATATATATAACATTTTTTACCTAGTAATGTTGCTTTTTTTATAAGATTTTTAAAAATTTTTGGGACAATACTGACTCTAGGTAAATTGTAAAACAGGAAAAGTTTGAAACAATTGCAACAGATAAGACAGTTGTTCCCAATTTCGGTAGCTCTTGCTATTCTATTATTTCTTGTGAACAAAGTGACAGGTGAACAAACGGACATGGCTAAATCGACTCGCCTGGTGATGCTAATAAAGAATATTTAAGCTGTATACCTACATATGAGGTACTCAGTTATAATCCCCTCCTGGTACCTGGTACAAAACCAGAACTTTAAGTAAACCTTGTTGTTTATAAACCCCAAAAGTTTACACTGTAATCATATTTATCTCATTTATCATTTGAAGGCAATCTTTATTCGGAAGCAGTTATTATTTTAAGTAAGGCCCGCTTTAAATCTGGTTTCAAATTACTTTGCCAACTTGTCCGAAATAAGGTTGAGAGCTTTTTCCGGAGCAGCATGGAACTGAATCACTCGGAACTGGTTCGAAATTTCCCAGTAAATACAAATTTAATGCGATCCGCATCGATTTCAAACAAAGGCAAAATTCGGGAATGTGTTGCCTTGGGGCCATGTAACAATACAGTAGCTTCTTTTTTTTTGTATTTTGCCTTAACTATTCAAATATTTAATGCTGGCCCGTTGAGCTTTTTTTTTTGTGTTTCATTTGTTTGCTGGCTGGCTGGCTGACCTTGATTCAGTTGGCATTTGTTTGGGTTTGTCTAATTGTATTATTTTGCAATTGCTGCCAACTCGACCGCCATCGCGGATTTCACATATTTCGGCGTTTTAACCATTTTATATTTACAAGCAGCAGTATAGCTGTGATCATGAATTAGTTGAGCAAACTATCAAACTAAAATCAAACGATATCAAACTAAGTCGGAGTTAACCTTACGAGGGGATACGAAATCAAAAGGTGTCATGATAACATTTATCTTTTTTTATGAGCAAATAAATACT